>JABAKD010000012.1:5082843-5170343 GCA_012845835.1 Undaria pinnatifida | reverse complement strand
ATGTGTAGGTGTTTACTGTACGCGTGGTGCTAGGTCTAGGCAATGGTGGGGAGAGCGGGGAAGGAGGGGGCAGGGGGGGGGGAATTTGAACTTGAAGACCATATAATAAATGAATTGGAGCTACCGCATGGGTGGCTCGAAAGCTAAAAAGGTGATACCACCTATCGGGTAGTGTTTATTATTTCGGCCAGATTTTGATTTTAGGTGGGCCGGCGGGGGAGGGGGAGGGGGAGGGTGGTGATGGGGTGGGGGGGGGGGGGGGGAATCAATCTGTGCGCGAAAACTATAAAACCACATATATATATTATAAAAATAAAAATACGCTCCAGCTGTGAGATCGAAGATTTCGTCGAAACTCATCTTTGCAAGCTGTGTGTGATACTCCGATCGCGTGTATTACTGGGTGTGCGTCCTCATTAAGGATATTGGTCGGCGACTCCCCTTTGAGCTACAGTGTAGCTTGTACCAGGGTCAACAGGGTGATGTTAATCAATCTGCGTGCGCGGAAACTATAAAACTCATTTTTGACGGGGACAAAATTTGACAGCTGTGGAAGGAAATGCATCAGTTTATCAAGTGTAGGCTGCAAGACGTACAACCAGTGAGGAGAAGGTGGAGTGTTTGAAGGGGTGGGGGACGGGGGTTGGGGGGGGGGGGAAGGAGATTTCCAACAGCTTTAAGTCGCATAGATGTAGGGACTTGATATACACGTGGTGCTAGGTTTAGGCAATGGTGCGGGTAGTGGGGAAGGAGGGGGCGTTTGGCGGGGGCGGGGGAGGGGGTGAATTGGAGCTACAGCATGGACGGCTAGAAAGATAATGAGGTGACATCAGCTGCCTGGTAGTGTTTATTACTCTGGCAGAATTTGATTTTTAGGTGGGGTGTTTGAACACGTTTGAACAAGAGGGATCGGGGGGCGGGGGGGGGATGGGGGGGAGGACGGGCGGGACAACTCGGTATGTGCGCGGAAACTCTAAATCCTTGAAGGGGACAAATCTGACGGTTGTAGAAATAATGCATAATCACTTCATATCACCTGCCTGGTGTTATAGTTTATTATGCTATCTAGCAGATTTGATGTTAGGTGTGGTAAACAACACAATTTTTAGGTGCGGTATACAACGTGTTATAGCTGTGTGTTTTTGTACGTGGATCGACTATAAATAGTGTTCGTAGGTACCAGGTAGGGAAGGAGTAGCAGTATTATTAGTGGTACATTTGAGCAATAATAATGTGAAAAAGAAGCAAAGGCAGATATGTTAACATTGCGGTAGACCACACTACCAACCTATTACGCAGGGTATTTCGTACATACCGTCTGCATGATCGCCTCCCAACCTATGCCAAACGAAGTATGACTAACGAAGTAACGTAATTGAGCGCGGGTACACGAAGCGTTCCTTTTAAAACACTGACGATCGCACTTCTCCCTCTCGTGCTCAATGGTGGTGACATTGCATGACCACATACCACATCTAACATCAAATCTTCTACCTCGTAGAAAAACTAAGAATACCAGGCAATTGATATAAAGAGATGTCTTCTTGCTACAACCGCCAGATTTGTCCCCTTTAAGGAGTGATAGTTTCCGCGCACATGTTGAAGTGTCCCGCCCGCCCCCCCCCACCCGATTCCTCTTGTTCAAACGCCCCACCTAAAATCACAATCTGCCGGAGTAGTAAACACTGCCAGCCGGCTGATATCACTTCAATTTCTTTCTGGCCATCTAACATCAAATAAATGTTCTAAAATAATCAACAATACCAGGCAGGTGACATAAAGGGATGTCGTCTTGCTACAATCGTCAGATTTGTCCCCTATAAGGATTTATAGTTTCCGCGCACATATTGAAGTGTCCCCCCCCCCCCGATCCCTCTTGTTCAAACGCCCCACCAAAAATCACAATCTGCCAGAGTAGTAAATATTACCAGCCAGCTGATTTCACGTCAGTATCTTTCTGGCCATCCATGCCGTAGCTCCAATCCCCCCCCCCCCCTTTTTTTTTCTCCCCAACCTTTTATTCAAACGCCCCACCTAAAAACAAAATCGGCCAAAGTGATAAACACTTCTACGCAATTGATATGACGTCATTATCTTTCCAGCCATCCATGACGTAGCTTTCATTCATCCCCCCCCCCCACACACCCAACGTGCCCTCTTTCCCCAACACCCGCACGATCGCCTAGACCTAACACCACGCGTATAGCAAGCCCCTACATATATGCGTAATACCCGCGATCGGAGTATCACATACAAGCTTGTAAAGATGATTTTTGACCAAATTTTCGATCTCACAGCTGGCGTGTATTTCATATTATATGTGGCCTAAACCTCTTGAAAACCCTTCCCCCCCTCCCCCCCTTCCCCCCTTCCCCCCCCCCCCCCCCCCCCCCCCCCCGTCTTCTTTTTTTTCTGCTCCCTCTTGCTTAAACGCCCCACCTAACATCGAAAGTTGCCAGAGTAATAGTCACTTCCACGCACTTGATATCACCTCATTATCTTTCTAGAGCTAGCCATGCCGCTGCTGCAATTCACCCCCCCACCCCCACCCCCACCCCCAAGGTCCCTTCTTCCCCACCACCCGCACCATCGCCTAGACCTAGCACCACGCGTATAGCAAACCCCTACAGCTATGCGACATGATTTTGAAAAAAATCGCCCCCCCCCCCCCCTCCCGTTCCCCACCCCCACCCCCACCCCCACCCCCTTGAACGCTCCGCCCTCTCCTCACTGGTTGTACGATTTACAGGATAGGATTTATTGTTGCCACGCACAGATTGAGCTGCCCCGCCCGCCCCCCCCCGCCCCCCCCCTCCAACCCCTCCCCGCTCCCACTTGGTTAAACCCAGGCCCCCACGTCCTTAAAAACTCCGCCCTCCCCTCACCGGTTATTTGACTTACAGGATTCATATGATGAACTGATGCATTTCCTCCCACCACAGCACAGATTTTGTCCCCCTCAAAATCGAGTTTTATAGTTTCCGCGCACAGACTGACTAACATCACCCTGTTGACCCTGATAGCTACACTGTAGTTGCAAGGGGAGTCGCCGACCTGTACCCGTAATGAGGACACACAACCCGTAATACGCGCGATCGGAGTATCACACACAGCTTGCAAAGATGAGTTTCGACAAAATCTTCGATCTCACAGCTGGATGGAGTGTATTTTTATTTTTATAATAATACTACTCGTACTATTAATAGTACTAGATCTACAACCTTTTTTGTTACCTCAACCGCTATTATTATTAGACTAGACTATACTGCTATTAATACCGCAATCACCGCACTACTACCTTATTGCTGCTGTCGAGACAAAGTATACAACAAGATATGGGGCGCAAAGACCTGCCTCCCGTGACATCTTCGAACAAATAGCTCGCACCACGAGACTATTAGACTATATAGAACTATACCAGTAAGAATAGCATACCTGACGATGCCCGTAAATAACTCCGAATGGATAGATACAGAGCAGATTTTCACTATTTTATTTCCCAATTTTCATCTTTTTCCAAGTTTGAAGAAAGCAAAATGAAAATTATCATGTTTGGCATGTGCGATACGGGGGAACAGGGACACATCATGGAAAAAGAAAAGCGAAATCCAGACCCAACCAGATCGGCTCAATAATTATCATCCGTCTGATGTACCGTTGTTGTACCAGGTATACAGCGGAAGGTACAGCAGCGGCAGCATAGTGGACGGAAAGTATAGCGCAGGAGCCGCGAGGGAGGACTGGAGGCGCGCCTGTGGCGCAGGCCCACCAGTGGCAGCAGGATTGCTTCTAGGCCCCAAACTCACCATATTTTCCTCGGGTTTTTCCCCGGTCATACATCTTGCTCAAAAGTCCGGGGATATAGTCTATAAGCATACTGCTGCTGCTGCATTTTCGGAGTAGGATAAACTGCAGGCAGCAGCAGAAGCAACACCAGCAGCACCAGCAGCAGCGATGATCGACCCCGTGAGCCCGGGCGATCGGCCAGCAGCCGTGACTGGGACCATGGTCGGGAGGTACATGCTGGGGAGGGTCGTCGGCAAGGGGCTCAGCAGCGAGGTGAGACTCGTCACGCCACTGCTCTCTGTGGTTCGCTGAGATTGTTCACGGACGCTGCTTCAAAGGATTGGTGGAGGAATTATTACTACATACTGTACTCATACTTGTACAACACATAGATGGAGATGGTGTACGAGTTGTCGTTGTTGTACAGCAGTTTTTTTTTTTTTCCCTGCTGCCCGGGTCGTATATATTTTTTTACGGGTCTACTTTTGCGAGCTTGTCCGCGTTGCCCGAGGCCGAGCACAGCACGCCCTGCGCACGCGGTTCCTCAGACGTTGGACCCTACTCGACCCCTCCCCACCGCACGTTCGAGTCCGTTCTCGGGAAGCGTGGTCACGAGATGCCGGGGAAAGGTTTCCATCTTAGGCTTGACTATGTTTCTTCGCCCAATTTTGACGCCGTTCGGTTTTACTACTCTCCTCAAAAAGAAACTGTCATCTCTCTTCCAGGGTGTCCCGAGGTACCCTTTGTAGTGCCTCGGTTGCATGACCGCGTGCGGCTGGTGTGCCGTAGTTGGCTATGCTGCGTAGCTTCCTCCTACTTACTTCCCGCCGGCTCTCCCGCCCGCCCGTCCTTTCCCCGCACGGCAGCTGGCGTAGCTAGCTGTCGCAATCGCGGCTGATTTTTTTTTTTTTGTCACCCGAGATGATAAAACTGCGGGTTAATACATACCAGCTCACTGGCCGATCTTTTCGCTTTATCTTGAGGACAGTATTGCATCGGAGCATGGTCGCAGGTACCAATTTTTACATCATGACGTCCTCGATTTGCACGATATTTAAAGTATAGTCTAGATTTTACACTGCTGTAAAAAACCCAGCAGTTCTCGAATTAGGATGTGAATTGCCAATTTCAAAGGGCCAAAGGCACAACGCACATCGGCACAGCAGCAGCACCACCAACAGCAGGTTAGGTACCCGTTTGGTATGACCTAGCCGCTGGCCGCTTGTTGACACCCTGCATGATTGGTTTGCTTTGTCTGCTCCTACCTGTAAGCCTAGGGCTCGAGTACAAAATCAGCGCAGCAACAGATACTCGTATCAGTTCAGGCATGATGCATTTACTCTGCTCTCTGGTCGCAAGTTGACCTCGTTTGGTTTGCTTTGCCGCTGCCTTGTCTGTGTGTGCTGCTGCTCCTCTAATTAAATAGTATCGTATCAGAGTGCTGCCGTAGTATACCTGGTACACGAGGACAAGGTAACGAGTCAGTAGTAGTAGAAGCAGCCACGGGCACAGATATTTGGTGGACAATATGCAACGCCCCCGCCGATGTTGCTGCCGCAAATAAAGTTGATCTATCTGCTCAACTATTAATATAAAAATTACATGAGACTCCAGCTGTGTATATCTACGTCTTGGCGTCGTCGTCGAGTCGTCGTTGTCGTCGTATTCCTCGTCGTTGTCGTTGCAAAAGTACTCGTACACCAACAAATGCCCCTGGAAACAGCGAGCGTCTCGGGCGAATCGACGAAAGACGGCTGTGCAGGATCCTTTTATATCATATCCTACGTATACCAGTTCGTATGCGATTACCGAGTACCACTATTAATTTATACAAAAGGTAGGTAGGTGGTCTAAACTGTCACGGTTATCATCGTTCGTCGTATACCTGCACGTAGATGAGCTCGTGTATGACAACAGACTTACAAGTGTCATATTAATGGAACGAATTGCTTCATCATACGAATACATTAGGTTTGACTTTGATGGGAGACCGGTATTTTTGGCCCCGTCAAGGCCTATTCACTTACAGTATGGTTTTAATCTTTGGGTTAAATCTGTCAAGACGGTCAAACCGCGGTCTGCATCTTTGATCTTTGCCTTGTTGAGGAATCGACCTCTACATGCAGTATATTTCATTCGTGTCCATAGTCTGTCTGTCTGTCGTATCATAATGTGGTGACTGCTGTTGTTGGAATGGTTGTGTGATGGTGTCAGTTGTCGTTGTTGTCGTTGTTGTTGTTGTTCTCACATTAACTCGCACAATCAAGTCCGTGGTCACAGGATAGGCTCCAGTCGCTCTGGAGCTGAGGAATACCCCAGGGAATATACAACAGCAGAATCGAAACAGTTTCACATTTTTCAGGCAGTATATATTTTTGTCACAGCCAGCATTTCGTGGCCGGGAAGGCGATCGACCGCCGGGCTGTAGTGCTTGTAACACAGCAGTAGTAGTAGTAGTAGTAGTTGCTCTCATGTTTTGCGTTGTGTCAGCATTTCAGCATACATACCGGGTGACCTGGTACCCCACCTTTTGCGCGTGGGCAGGCTCGAGAGTCAAGAGTCCGTCTTCCGTATTGGGTATTGTTTCATGCTCTTTCCTCTCTACTCTTTCCTGCAAGGGTGCTATTCTGCTTTTGCTTTTTGCACTAGACTACACTCTGGCATTTATTTGCATTTATTTGCATCATGTGCCTGCGATGTACCAGGTACCAAGAAGGTATGATCTATGATATCTTCGCCGTTTAGTTGTTACCTCGTAGGTCATCACAGAGCATGTGATATGTGTTTCTCTCTCTAATACGAGGACCGAGCACCAGCGCGGATGTCCGCTGGATTTGTCCATCATCGCAAAAATACTGTTTTGTTGGTGTATGGAATCCCGTTTGTGTAATTTATATCAAGACACCACCCTCTTCGCATTCGTCAATACTGCGCGACATGATCATACGAACTTGCTGTTTGCATCATAGGCTATGTACAAGTATGGTGCTGCAGATTCGAACCTCTGCCGCTGCTACGGGCTGCTGCTGCTGCTGCTCCGTCTGCTGCTGCTGCCCCGTCTGCTGCTGCTGGCCGTGCCACGACCGAACCCTTGGGAGAGTGGAAACTAGGTATAAATGGAGTCACTTATCTCACTTTTTGTTTTTTTTTTTCGCTCCGCTCCATCCCACTCGCTTACTCTCATGTCTTGTTAGGGCTCCTAGAGCTCAAGACGGATTATTTCCTCCACCCTACCTGCCCCTGGAGTTCCAGAAGAGTAATGCATACCACCCCATAATACTCTGTCGCACAGGCAGCAGACAGCTCTACATTTTTTTTTTTTTTTTTCTTTTTTTTCAGCACACTTTCACTTTCCAGCTTCTGGACAAGCCGTGGTCACAGGTGTCATCCCTTCTCCTCCCCGGTTCTTGCCTTCAATTTTTATCGCGCATAGGGTTCAGCAATCCCACTGCTCGTCGATTGTACATCGAATGTTGCTAACTCACGCTCTCGCGCTTTCCGCAAGTCAATTTGTCCACAAGAAAAAGTCCCAACGAATTTATACGAGTATGCACTCGGCGGGGCTCGAACTCACGAAACTGACCTATACCAGGCTCGAGGATAACCTGATACGCCACTGGGGCGACCGGTTATATCTATATAATAGCATGGCACAGCATAGTGTTTCATAGCATTTAGAGCAAAACATAGCATATAGCATAGCATCAATCACGATACGACGCAACAGACTCTACGAAAAACTTACGACGGCGGTGGTGGTGGCGGTGGTGTGCTGAACCGAACCGAACTGAGCCCAATCCGTACTACCTGGTACGGTACAAGACAGCAGTGGTCTCTCTTTTGCGGCGGTGTGTGCTGGAAACACCGGCACTAGCATTTATACCAGGTACCTGGTATACTAGTCTAGTCTATAGCGGCAACCGGCGATACTCCTCGCAATACCATCATTTGCTCCCATCTGTGTTGGTCCCATCTGTGCCAAGCGAGTTCGCAGGCGTTATATCGTGGCGGGGCAATCGGTAGTGCTCGACCGGCGCTACCGCGGGAGGACCAAAGGTGTATCATGGCAGGCGGTATATTATATGGAAACCTAGATGGAACCGACACAACCGTCACCCAGCGTCGGAATGGAAACTATGTGGAGCGTGGTGAAGCAGCGGTGCGCAAAATAGAAACCTTCGTGAATATAACCCTCACCCTGCGTAGACTTCAAGACCTTTTTTTACTACGAATAAATGATCGATACATTATTCTTGTGACCGCACCACAGACTAGGTAATCTACGCTGCCGCACCCCCCCGTACCTATCGCAAGATGAAGATATTTTAGCGTTGTTACGAGTAAAGTCAGAGTGTACGAGTACTCCTACGACTCGTGTTGTATTCGTATCGAGGGACGCGCCAAAGCGCACTACGTTCAACCCCTCCTTGGGGGCGGGTGATAAATGCCGGGGGGGGGAACGCTCCGAAGCGCCCTACGTCATAGCAACCCTCGGGGGAGGGGGAATGATAAATGCCGGGGGGGGGGGGGGGGGGGGGGCTGCAGACAAGCGTACTATTAATACGTTACAACACCACTGCTCAGGGGGGAGGGGGGGGGGATACTCGTTTCATGGATACCCGTAGTCTTATGACCGTAGTGGTATGACCCTCGCATGCCTTTTACGCCGGGACGGAGCATGTTGAGTTGTCACTGACCAGGCAGACATCGCGTGCACCAAGCGCGAAGCGCCGTGAGGTGTTCGGCGAGTCGCATGAAGGGCGAGCTGCATCTTACTAAGAACCACTTATGAGGCGGACTTCCGCACGTTTGGGGGGGGGGGTGATAAGTGGCCGGGGGGGAGTGGTGGGGTTTTAAGGACGCTCTAAAGCGCGCTACGTTTCAGCTCTGCTTGAACGCGCGGGGGGAGGGGGGGGGGTACTCATTTTATGCGTAGCCGTAGTCTCAAGGAGGGGGGTGATAAATAAACCCTTAGTTGACTATGTGTCGACGACTGATGTTATACTTTTTTCGTAATAAATGGGGGCGGGGGGAGGGTACTGGTTTTGTTACTTGTCGTAATCATTTGAAAATTGACTTCGTATTTACGAGGGAGGGGGGGGGAGGGGGCGGTCAATGGCGGGCGGGGGAAGGGGGAGGTTGACAATGCCGGAGTTGGGTAGGGGGTGTGGAGCTTCTACAGTTTAAGCCTACCTGGTACCTGGTGTAATATACCTGGTGTAGGCAATACATGCTGACACGGAGACCCAAGCATCCTGACATCCTAACCTTCGGCGATTGTTACGAATGATTACGATGCGTAAAGGAGGAGGTAGGGGAGGGGGGGGGTGCTCTTTCCATGCATGGCGTCGTGTGACGATAGATCCTCGCACCCTTGCAATAATGCCGCCCTCCCCTCACCGGTTATACGAAGTACAGGATATAATTGATAAACTGATGCGTTCCTTCCACAACCGCCAGATCTTGTCCCCCTCAAAGGCGGGTTTTATAGTTTCGGCGCACAGATTGATTAACGTCACCCTGTTGACCCTGGTACAAGCTACACTGTGCTTCTAAGGGGAGTGAGTCGCTATCCTTAATGAGGACGCACACCCGGTAATACGCGCGATCGGAGTTTCACACACGGCCTGCAAATATGAGTTTCGACGAAATCTTCGCTCTCACAGCTGGAGTGTATTTTTGTTTTTATAATAAAGTCGGGACGGAAAACGTCGGGATTTCGCCGAACTGGCAAGAGGGCGGGTGAATGATAAGGACAAGAGAGGCAGAGGTGCAGAGTGCCGAGAGGGGTACCGGCGCGGAAGAAAACGAATGATGTTCTACATGTTGTATACGTACGTTGTATTTGTATGCGCACATATTTTTCGCCCCCTTGACATGAATAGGAGGGGCGCAGAGTGCGGAGGTAGCGGTAGGAAATACAAGGAGCATTGTTATATACCTGTCGTAATGGCATGCTCACATACCCTCCACCGAAGTTCTGCCAAACCTTCTGCCGCCATCCTCATACACTCCGCTGCAGTTTGTGCCAGATGCTTCTGAGTACAACCCTCCCCCCCCCCCCCCAACGTGCTCGCTCGATCTAAATACACTATTGTAGCTTGCTGGAGTAGTAACGGTGACCACCGGTAGGGAGAGCTCGCGCTGTCGCTACCGCGGGAACTGAAGGATATGCCGGCTACACAGCGCTGGATTGCGAATAAATACAATTGACTTTAATAGACAAACATGCCCTTCGAAGGATAAAAAACACGTGCAAGTGTCGTGAGCTTAAGGTTTATTTTTCCCCATCCACAGGAGGATTTTAAAAGAACGTTGTAGCTCTCGGTAGGGACTCGCGCTGGTGGGTGTTTGTAGCTGTCGTCAACTGTGCGCAGTGGTGGGAAGCACAAAAGTCGAACACGATGCCAGCAGTAATGTGTCAAGGAACGCGGCTCCGTTTCCTGGGGATACCGGAGAGAGTTTTTTTTCAAGTTTGAACGTGGGGAAAGTCGTAAAAAAATATTATTGGTGGATGGATGGTGAGGTTCGAATCCACGTCCAAAAATAGTCATGGTCTGTCGATTACGCAATTTGTTAAGAAATTAGAGAGTGTTCTTTGTTTGACCAATGGTTAAAAGGTTAACCGATTGCTTACCCAAACTAAGCCACGACATGTACTTGAAAATGCAGAACTCGATATCTCCTCGAGTTGTTTATCTTGGGAGATTCGAGCGCGCGGGACTGGAAAGGAGCCTCTGTTTTTTGGCCCCGTTGCGAAATCGAAACTCGCTTATATACCCCCTGTCCCCGACCCAATTACGCCTCCTATATTAAGGTTCAAAAACATATCGCTACACAAACCCCAGATTTCCTTCGCTCAATTTTCCACTTCCTCAGATATATGCCTGGTATGTGATACGTTTATGGGAAGGTGGGCCAAAGACATGCCAGGTACCTGGTACCTGAGACGTTCTAAGCCGATCTTGGGACGTTGACAAACACGCAACCTGCGGGTTTGCCTTCGTGCGTTCTGTGGACTTTTTTCCTGACGTTTTACCTCCCGCAAGATGTTTTGAAGGTCTGCCTTTTGCCCTATCTTTTCAGTAGGAACTCCCGACTGCTTGCTGTCATATTTCGACCCCCTCAGCGAGGGGGCTATGTACTATACTCTCAGCCTCGGTGCTCAAAATCGTTATCATGTAGAGGCTGGACCTCTTGGCTGAACCTCTTGTATATAGAATCGTCCTGTTGATCCTGGTACTCCCCGCGTCCAAGCGCGTCACCGACCTATGCCCTTCAAGCGAAGCCATACTCGTACGTTTACGCGCGATCGAGGAGCGTAAAAGTAGCACCAGGTATTATACACGCACCTTGCTAGTAACATGAGCTTCCTAAAATCGAATCCACAGCTGACGTGTACATGATACCCTTATAGAAATGGGGGGAGGGGGCATCCACCCGTGGGGTTTTTCTTGGCGGTGCTGCTGCTCGCTGTACATTCAGCACAACAGTAGTAGTACTGTTGTACGTCATGGCTGCTTCAGAGACCGCATACCGCTGGAGTGTGCGTTGTGGCGTCGTCCGCAAAGGCCTGCATGTAAGTGTGCACCAGACTGTAGGTTGCTGCACAATACCAGGTATTGATGTTTTCTTCGTGCCTTTAACTATCACACGACTGTTGCACCTTGGTAGTCTACGGTACTCCACCCGCTATTCTACTGTTTATTGATGAAAAGTTAGAAGCAGGCCTTCCCAGGCTACTTTCCGCGTGGACGGATACTGCACGATTCGGCGTAGAGGGCATTGGAGAACAAATGGCGCATGAATACCCCATACCTACTGGTATAATAATGGCATCACGCTCTTATATATTTTGTCCACTAAGCACTACATCATGCGTACCTTGGTACAATGCATTTTGTGGTATCTTTAACACACACCCATGCATCCACCCATCCATGCTCCCCATGTGAGATATGAGAAGCAGTAGGAGGAGGAGGAGAAGCAGAGGCCCCACGTCAGCACAGCCAGCCAGAACAATCGCGGGCTATATTTTTGGTGCCAGTTTTGATAGACGATCGTTTTAATAGTCTTGAGACCTGGAACATCATGCATACATGTATTATACCTGTGGTGGCATTTTTTGGGTGTATCTTAGCGTACATCTACCCACCCATCCGTCCGTTCATGCATATCCTTCCATGCTACTCATGTGAGATATGAGAAACGGCAGGAGAACGAGAAGCGCCACGTCAGCACAATTAGCGCAGCCAGACAGAGCAGTCCCAAGCCGCAAGCAAAAATAAGAGCAAAATAGATCAGATGGTGCGAAGAGTGTTCGTCTTCCTATTAATTTAAGACCTTGCCCAGTAACTGATTGGGTGAAAAAATAAAAGTGCTTGTACCGGACGACAAATCCCCTGGTCTATCATAGTTATACAACGGAAATTATGTAAGAAAAATCACAAAATTCGGACGATTTTGGGTTATAACGCCTTTGCAACCCGGAAACCCTTATTGGGGACAAACTACTTGGAATTAGTATGGGGAGGGGTTTTCGGGATCTGAAAGGGTTAAGGAGCCCCGCCATTCAGAAACCATTTTCGCCAAGAAAAGGCATACCTCTACCATCGTATCACGCGTCCATAGGCTATCAGGTACCGTGGTACCTGGTACCAGGTATTATTTTTGACGACCAGGTATTATTACTTGTAGCCGTCCTTCATCTGATGATATCATACGAACGATACGCCCACATGATGTGTATCAGGTACTCACTACCCGGAGGACCAAATAAATGTACACTTCGTGTTGTTGCGGACGTCGGGAACATTCCGGTATCATCGTTGTGAGATGCATGTAACACTATTGGTACGAGTACCTATTCGTATTATTATAAAAATTAAAATACACTCCATCCAGCTGTGAGATCGAAGATTTTGTCGAAACTCATCTTTGCAAGCTGTGTGTGATACTCCGATCGCGCGTATTACGGGTTGTGTGTCCCATTAAGGATATAGGTCGGCGACTCCTCTTGCAGCTACAGTTAGTGTAGCTATCAGGGTCAACATGGTGATGTTAGGCATATTATTATAAAAATTAAAATACACTCCTGGACCAGCTGTGAGATCGGAGATTTTGTCGAAACTCATCTTTGCAAGCTGTGTGTGATACTCCGATCGCGCGTATTACGGGTTGTATGTGTGTCCTCGTTAAGGATATAGGTCGGCGACTCCCCTTGCAGCTACAGTGTAGCTATCAGGGTCAACAGGGTGATGTTATGCATATAATAAAAATTAAAATACACTCCAGCTGTGAGATCGAAGATTTTGTCGAAACTGTGTGTGATACTCCGATCGCGCGTATTATGGGTTGTGTGTCCTCGTTAAGGATATAGGTCGGCGACTCCCCTTGGAACTACAGTGTAGCTATCAGGGTCAACAGGGTGATGTTAGTCAGTCTGTACGCGTGTACCAGGTATCACACCGATTCCGTTGTAACTACTTGTATATTATTAAATGAACCGTCCTCGCATCGCATGTACATATGTCCCCCCGGTGCCCCACCTGGTAAGTAGGAGTAGGACGAACGGACAACCCCACCCATTTACTGATAACGTATTTAAGCTCCCCCACCGCTCAGAACTGAAACAAGTTGTGCCAAGCAAACCGTAAATAAATAACGGTGTAACTATCGGGTATACACCTATCCACTCGAATTATTATTATTAATAGTACTCGTCGTACATACTTCGATATATATATACTTCGTACATTTTTTTTCACACTTCTACTTTCCAGCTTCTGGACAAGCCGTGGTCGCAGGTGTCGTCCCTTCTCCCCCCCGGTTCTTGCCTTCAACTTTTTTCGCGCGTAGGGTTCAGCAATCCCACTGCTCGTCGATTTTTCATCGAGTGTTGCTAACTCACGCTTTCCCGTTTTCCGCAAGTCAATTTGTGCGCAAGAAAAAGTCCCCACGAATTTATACGAGTATGCACTCGGGGGGATTCGAACTCACGAAGCTGACCTATAATACCAGGCTCGAGGATAACCTGATACGCCACCGGGGCAACCGGCTCTATATATTTTATAAAATATAAATACACTCCAGCTGTGAGATCGAAATTTTTGTCGAAACTCATATTTGCAAGCTATATATGTAGTGCCGACGATGCGACCCGACGGTGGCATAAACAGGACCATACCATTATATTTTTCGTAATTCGCCTTTCCCCACCCGGGGAAATAACGCATGTACGTGTAGCATGTGTTGCGCCAAGCCAACCACACGAAAAAAGGTATAATCTATCGGGTACATCTGTCCACACTACTCCTGCATGCAGTACAAGTAGTATAATACCAGGATGTTCTGGTTACATGCATGCGACGCGACGACGACAGTAAGTAGTAGTAGTGGTATACAGATAAGAAAGGACAAAACAACCCGTTATTTGGTTATTGTTTCGCCTTTCTCCCCCCTTTCGGAAGAAATAAAGCGAGTTGTGCCCAAGCCAAGCTCAACTAAAAAGTGCGTCCTGCTGTTAAAAGTTGCACCAATATGGCATACATACATACATACATACATACATACATACATACATACATACATACACATACATACATACTACTTATAGGGATCAAGAATTATGAAGGCCGTGCGACGTTGAACTTGCTTACTGCGTGTTGTTGAACCTGCGTGCTCGTGTTAAAAGTTAGTGGGCGCTGCAAATAACTCGACTATTGGCTACGGGCGGTATAGCCGGCTGTTGTATGTAGGTTCTTGCAAAACCGGTGTGGAAGAGTCGTGGTGCCGGAAGGTGTGAGGGAAGAGACGCAGGGGTATCAGCTTCGCTTGGAGACAGCACCGGTTCTTCTTTGTTGATTTCTTATTACTGGCGTTGAGCTATGAGAAGCTCGAGGAGACAGGAAAGGAGAAGGAGCGAGAGCATGGGGGTGAGGTGAGGCTCACAGAGTTCGCTTCCCCCCATCATTGCTGCTGTGCTCTCTTCTGGACCTTTACCTATGGAACGTACAAGGAACGTTCTCCTAGATGTTCTATATTCCCATGAGCGCTTAACGCGCTCACTTTTATCTATCTTGTCCAGAGGAGGAACGTTCCATTACCGAGAGCGCTCTTGTGGTATAAGCTAGCTAGGTTCTACCGGTTATCTTCTCCACTAAGAATATTCCGTTCAAGAAATCTTCTTGTGGCCAATAGACCATGACTCTGCGGGCTATCTTACCGAATCTATTGCCAGCTATAAGGACACTCTATTACATTAGCCCACCCTGAATAGTCATATATGCAGACCTCAAGACGGTCGAAGGGTGACGACAAAGTTCATCCTAAAAGACAGGGAAAGGGGGTCGAAAATGCGGCTATTCGAAGCAACGACATGAGGCTATAGATTCCCCCACACCTCGTAATGAGGCCTGCCTGGTTGGTGTGTACGGGTTGGTGTGTACGGGTTGGTGTGTACGTACATATATATGTATGTATATATGTATGGTGCAATACGATGATGACCCCGCGCAGTGGGGCCGCGAAGGAGCTGGATGCCACACGGTTGTTATTGTTGCTGTTTGTTGTTTGTTGTTGCTGTTATTGTTGTTTTCGCGTAGGCCCATCTCACCGTAATCTAGCCTGCGGTCGCATCCATCATCATAATAGATACCTGGTAGGCTATTAACTATCGCATTTCATTAGCAGTCCGTACGCAGTCGCAGCTAGCTATTATTGTTATGTCATACCTTGGTATACAATACCATTATGTCACAGTACTGCACTTCAATATATGTTCATAAAATGACAATCTAATCGTATCATTTCAATAAACAGTGTAAAAATGTAAGATGCCGTACAGCCTTTTCGTGTTATTATATAGGAACCACCGATTAATCTTCGATCTTACAGCTGGAGTGTATTTTTATTTTAATGTTAAAGGAACCATCGATTTGCGCCACAAGCGGGGTCTTCCGTTAAATCCGCCCTATTTCCCAGATTTCCCAGATTTCCCGGCGGCTAATTGTTGGGCGGGGCTGCATAAAGGCCAGGAGCGGCATCGCCATCGTCAGCGGATTTTTTGCCAAGCTATATTCTGAAGAAAATTAGATAGTCAGTTATTAATAGCGAAAATCGAACACACCAAAATTAATGTCGAATATCGAAATTTTGCCGCGACCCAATCCAATCCTCCGGTACTTCTGTTTGTTTTTTGTGAGTTGTGGCGCGCGTGTAACATATTAGTATTTTTTCCATTGCAAGTTCTATACGAAGTCGTATCCCAAGTACGTAATAGAGACATATATTCATTCCTATATTCTCTTGGGAGACAACGACAACAACACTCCAATATTTTTTTCATAGAATGGAGAGATACCACGCACGACTTGACAAAATATATAATCTCATTCATTGACAATCCATCCACCATAGATTATCTATTTGTCAGGTCGTGCGTGGTATCTCTCCATTCTATGAAGATGATTGGAGTATTGTTGTCTCCCAAGAAATTTTACGATGGAGCGAAAATGGCAAGCCACATGGAGTAGCCTTGAACGGGAAGTACACAGTAAAAAACGAACATGGGGAGAAGCAAAACCTTACGAAACGAAACAAAAACAAGGAACAAAAAAGAAAACCACCTCAGAGGCTCAAGGTTTTGGACGAGGTTGAAGCAGCTGCCAGACTGGCTGTTTGGAGTGCAACCATAGGAGGGGTACTGCATTATGATCTGTCGCCTGCTTACTCTCTTTGATGACAGCGGTGTCCATACCGCTATCGTTGCCCCTCTATACTTGTATACCCTCTAAGAACAGAAAAAGGAAACATAGAAAAAAGAAGAGGAAAACGGGCAAGGGAAACAAGAACCGCAAAACAAATCAACGTGCAACAAAACAAAGTGATACAAACCAAGTAAAATGAAACCTTTTAAAACGATAAAAAAAAAACAGTTGGGAAGCACACGAAACAGAGGAGTTGCTGCACAAAATCGACAAGGCTTGGCAAGGCTTGGAGAGAAAAGCGACCAGAATAAGAGGAAGGGAAGACCAGTCTCCTTCATACCCGCAGACAACGATGGTCGTAGTAGTATCGTTGTCGCGCTCGCTCGAGAGGGATCAGACAGACGCTGAAAAAGAAACTAACACTACAAGCAACAGACTCGCAACCAGGCAAAAAAAAAAGTCCCAACCGAAGCAGCCGCGGCAGATAGGTAGGTTCCACCGAGTGCAGTAGTTGGCCTGGTGCCTTGCTTCCCTGTCTATCTGCCACATTCCTACTTTCTTCTACCCGTGGTTTCCATGCCTTCCATCCCCCCTCTCCTTTCTCTTCAACGCCACTCATGGCGAACACGACGCGCCGCCTGGTCCCCTTCGTCTCCTTCTCGTGCCGCCTGGCCATGAACCGGCCGGCTGCTTTGAGGACCCCCCGGTAATCACTTGCCCACCTGCTTTGCTGCAGTGGTCGACAGCACGGTTTCAACCCCAAACATCAACGGGGAGGAGTGTTCTCTGGACTCGTCGATGACTCGGAACATCTTGTTCTGGTCGTCGACTACTAGTAGACCTTTGTGCGAGTTATTCGGTCTTCCGCCGTCGCAGTAGCAGCTGTAAAGTACAGTATACCGGATATCGCGGTTAGTGAGTAGTAGTCGTGGTAGAGTATTTACGACACGAAGCGAGCACGACCGACGCCGACCCCGGCAGGGCCTGGAGAGTCGAGCAAGGTGAGGCACGTCCAGGAAACAGCGCGCCGAGGAATGAACCTCAGCTCGAATTATCTCGAAGACGGCTCTAAACCTGGTCTAAATCGAAGCCTTCGGCTACTCTCGTGCAAGCACCAACATATGTATGCATGTATCTATATACGCAGGCGCCCCCTGTGGAGTAATCGGCGAATCTCGTCCCTACTAAAGTCAGTGATGCTGATTCGAATTCTCCCACACCCTCTCGAGTGCGTACTCGTGCTCGTGGGGGCCTTTTTTTGCGTAACAAAAATTAAAATGCTGTTTTCTAACCCTTGGTAATGGATGATAATTATTAAAGTACATTGTCATCTTATTTTAGGTTTTGACTCATGAAAAGCTTACTAAAAACGAACGACCGGTGTAGTACGCAGCTTGCAAAGATGAGTATCGACCCTAAATTCGTCGAGCTCACAGCTGACGACGTTGTTGGAATAATTTTATTAAAAACGACTACAATTACAGCGGAAAGCACGAGAGCGTGATTCAGCAAAAATCGATTAAAATGGATAAGCATGTAAAGCTGAAAAGTGGAACTGCTGAACCTTATGGGCGATGAAAATGAAGGCCCGTACCGGGGGGCGTACTCATTTGTTGCTTGCCGTATTCATTTGACCATTGGCCACGCATCCCTTACGAGGCGGAGCGCCGTGTGGGGGGAGAAGGCACCTGTGACCGCGTGACCACGGCGTGTCCAGAAGGTCACTGAGGGTAGAAAACCTCTTTCGATTTGAGCGGTATCGTAAAAAGTGATGATTAAAAATAAGATTATAATTGTATAGTAAGAGACGTGTGAGTAGCAAGGAAGCCCAGTGACATCAAGCATCGAAGTACGTATTGTACCAGTCTGATGTTGAGCATGGTGCTGTTTCGAAATCTCCGTATGCCAGACATCTCGCCCGCTCTCGGTATAACTAAACGCTAGAAATATATATATCAGCATGTAGACTAGTATAATGTCGTATCTATTATGTAATTATCGAGCTGCAACACGTGATGTTCGAAGGCATCCTTACGCATGCGCTTAGGTAGCTTCACCAGTAGAAACGCGGGAGAAGCAGCAGCATCAGCAGTTGCCCTCAAAGAGTTCCCAACCGTGGTAGGCTGTAGAGTATGATACTATCACCCTTTTTGTTTTGGGACTTCGCCGAGAAAAAAAATGCTATTTAATACCAATGTCAAAATGACGATTGCAGCATCGTTGCCTCGAAACAGTCCGGGCTCTGCTGGCATAGGGGGTGATGTTTTTGCTGTCGGACTTGTTGAATAAATGCAACGCTTTGAGTGGTCGTGTCAAACGACAAGCGCAAGACCTGGACTATCATTGTTGCGTGAACGCTCACACGATGATGGGACCGCCCTTCCCTTTTTTTCTAGCGCTAGCAAATATTAAAAAGGTATAACATCATCAGCCGTCTATGGTATCTCGCGACTCTAGCACAACAGACACACCCACACCTGCACCTCTGTACTTTGGCAGGAGCCCGGGGCTGTCATCGTCTTGCTCCCGGCGTGATAGATGGATCCAGCTCGATTACACAGAAAGACAGAGACAGATACAGTGAAGTATTATTGAATGCATGACCGGTGCAGCTCCTTTGGTTTATACGTTTACATGTTGCGGTTCGAAAGAACCTGCATGCCTACGAATCATGGCAAACCCATGCATGCCAGTGTGTCTGTCCCCAGACGACGCCATAACCAAACGCCCCACGTTAATGCATCAGTTAACTAAGTGAAGGAGAGACAGAGTGAACTATCATTGCATGCATGGTCGGTGCAGCTCCTTTGGTTTCTACGGTTACATGTTACGGGTCGTAAGGACCTGCATGCCTACGCATCATGGCAAATCCATGCATGCGTCACCCGCAATAGAAACGCCATAGCATCTTGGCCGTGGGCAGGGTCACACCCCAAGTTATTGTTGCGAAAATCGACTTGACCCATGGTTTCCAAACGCTTTACTGGAACAACACCGCTTTCAGTTTTTCTCTGTAGCTGGGTCTCCAAAGGCAATTAAAACGAATTACCGATGCCACTGCTGTGTTTGACATCCGGCAACATGCGGCATGAGCTTCGACGACGATCACTTATGAAAACGTTCCCAGAAAGCACGTACTGCTAGGTAGATGGTATCCAGGGAAGCCCAAATTGTTTGAAACACGCCTTGTTTTGTGGTCGCTGCCTCCAAGTGTTGTCGGAGAGACCGAGGCCTGACCTTGAGGAAGGCGATCCCTCCTTCACTCACAGTCTTTCAACCCAGCCGACCCAATGCACCGGCCGGTGTCATGGAATGAGTAGCCACGAAATACCTCGGGTCTGGTCGGGTCGGGTCAACAGGTGCTTGAAATCCAACGGGTCGGGTCGAGTCGAAATCACTTGATAGATTTTACGGATCGGGTCGGGTCAGGTCGGGTCGGGTTAGGTCGGGTCGGGTCGGGTCGGGTCGGTTCCACTTCTCGCCGGTCGTGACCCGACCCGACCCGACCCGACCCGAAGAAAACTTTGCAATACGCAGCACTTTTTACTCTGTACCAAGTATGGCAGTTTCCGAATGGCGAGGCGAGGCCAACGGCCGGTAGATATAGCTACGTTTTGGATTGGTATTGGTGCATACCTGGTACGTTTTTTATTAGCATTGACCGGTATTACTATAAAACATGATTAGTGTACGAAATCGGTTATTTGTATACGTATTGCGTACATGTGGTGTGTATATGTGTTGTGTTACATATGTTGGTTTTCGGGGCCTAGAGTTTGTATATTATTATAGTGGTTTTAGAACAAAAAAAAGGCGAAAAGTACGCCTCAAGTATTTACCGCCGCCGACGCTTCGACGGCGAGTCTAACACTGCTGCTAAAATCAAGTTGGCCGAGATTAGCAAAACGTATACTTCAAAGTATGCACTAAAGTCTTTTCGGCACCAATACACAAGTGGTCTAGAAACCGCGCACATTTTGCCTCTTTTATTTAGTGACATAACATTACAATTAGCGGCCCTCTCGTGATAAGAAAGGGCCCCACAGAAACGTCCGCCTAAAAAATACGCGGAAGTAATATACATTCAAAGGATAATACATCTGTCCAAACGAGCGGCTGGTGTATCACGCAGCTTGCAAGTATGAGTATCGACCCTAAATCTCTCGAACTCACAGCGGACGTACAGTAGTTGAAATATTTTTGCACAAGAAATTAAACAGCTGTTAATAGTGAAAATTGTGGAGGACACTCCCTTTTTTCAAAATAGAAAACTGGCCTGGAATTTCTCGGTTTCTTGTCAGAGGGCCTTCTGTAATACGGTACCAGGTATTATAATAGTATAGAAATAGTACCAGGTATATAGTATATAATTTAGGTTGGCGACTCCCCTTGCAGCTACAGTGTAGCTATCAGGGTCAACAGGGTGATGTTAGGCAGTCTGTGCGCGGATACATATACCAGGTATGATTTTATGTGTTATTCGCGGGCTGGGTGATATATTTATGATGGGGATTCTCAGCGCCATTCTGTGTAAGTTTGCTGCTGTATTTTCTTCGGAATTTTTTTGGTCTTATTTTTTGTTGACTTTGGTGCTGCTGCCGCCGCAGCCGCCGCCACCGCTACTTTTTTTTTCGTCGTCGTGCATCTTTCATACGATAATATACCAGGTACATGCTGTACCCGGTATAGGTACGGAGGGGTGAACTATTTTCATCAGTTTTTTTTTTTCGAGAGATAATATACACGAGTCTGTACAAAATCTTACCATCGGCTACGAACTGCTACCGTTCAGCTGCCTGCCAAACCCTCGAGCACAGACCACTGTATATAATCGTAGTTGGTGGGTAAACTAATCTCTCTTTTGGGACCCACAAAACGCGACCAAAAAAATCGAGGTGTGCTATCGTATCCTATCGGCCGTCTAGTGTGAGCGCGCAACAGGACGCTTGTTACCGCCTTTGCAACTAGATTCCCTTTTTTTTCACAAATTTACTTCAAGTTAGTATAAGGAGGGGTTGGGGGGCTCTAAATGGGGTCAGTGGCGTCATGCTACACCCGTGTCGCACGGGTCCTTGGATTGTATTGTGGAACGTAAACTAACCACCCCCTCAGCCAACCACAACAACAGCCCGCTTTGCTTCGTGCGGTCGCCTCTGTAATCGTGAGATTTTTTCGTCCACATATACCTCTGAAGCCACAAGAGGGTGAACAGAAACGAACTAAAGGGGGGGGGGGAGAGGGGATGAAGTGGGCTAAACTAGAAACGAAGAAAAGAGGCACGCAAAATGATGACGTACCAGCTTATTTTTTTTTTAGTACGAGTACGACACACACGTACAAGTTTTTTTTTTTTTTTTTTTTTCCCTGTGTAGTGTTTTTTTTTCTTCATTTTAAATTTTTAAAAAGAGTGGAAGATGACGAGAAAAACACCAGAAAAAAACGGAGTTACGAATATTTTCATGTTTTTAACCCCTTTAGAGCCCCCGAACCCCTCCCTATACTAAATCCAAGTAATTTTGTCCCCAAAGACGGATTTCCAGTTGTAAAGGGGTTAATGTGGGACGGTAGTCCCGCGGCAGGTAGATTCCTTTCTTCAGATTGGGGTGTGGAGGCACACCGAGTCGAGGTTGTGTGGCGTCACCACACTCGGAGGTTGGCAACGAAAGTAACCTGTGTGCCCCACCCGAGGATACAGGATAACCTTGAAGGATTATAGGGAAAATGAGGCGGTATGATGTGGGGGATAGGACCTGATATTCACCTTTAAATGTATATACTAGGTATATGGTATGTTGGCTAGTGACAAGAATTCCACGTCGTCATGCCGCCCCGTAGCCGCGCCGGCCGTCGCTTGCGTTTGCTCCCGACATCGAACCGTTCGCTCGCGTCGTCAACCTCGTCGCTCTACGCCAAAAGAAGAAAAACAAAAAAACACGTCGTCGTATACATACCGCGCCGCGCTCGACAGCGCAAGCCTGATAAATGCGAGCTGAGCGGTGGTGCAACGCGCTCTGCGTGCTTGCGTAGGCAGTCGCTACGTTCACTTCCGACGTCTCCCCGTTTGCCCCCGACATTGCCTTGTTCTCTCCCGACGTTACGCGGCCGTTCGTGATTTCGACCTCGTCGCTCTGTACCACGCCAGAAGAACCAAAGCAACGCGATAATAAAACCACGTCGTCCTACGGCGTCGCCCTCTGCGCCACGAGCTTGACAAAAGCATGCTGAACGGCGGCACGGCGTGCTCCGTTCGCTTGAGACGTCGCTTGGCTCGCTCGCTTCGGCCGTCGCCGCCGCCTTCGTCCCTGACGTCACCCCGTTCGCTTGCGCCTTCGACCTCGTCACTCTATCATGCGTAAAAAAAAACGAACAAATTCAGAGCAAACGTTGAAGGACAAGCACCAAACATCGTCTCGCAGTTCCGTCCCCGCCCGAGTTGCAGTTGGCTTATATAGCCCTTGAGGCATGTCGAGGGAGTGAGCTCTATCGCCGATGCAGAGGAGCCAGGAGTGACTGGTTGATGTGTTGATTGATTTGGTTGATTGAGTTTGGCACGTAGTGGTGGGTGTGTGGGCTTTGTCCAGGTGGAAGCGCATGGAGCGTGGACGTTTTCGCGTTGAGGTGCTGTGCCGGATCCACCGTGCGTGGCATAGACTTGGCGATCGTGGTTCGTGTAATAATAACACCGACGACGGCCGTGAGGACCTCGGTCGTAAAAAGGCTTTTGTTTCTGTGACACGAAGCACAGCCATCGGGTTGCTTCTGGGGTTGTCCCGATGTTTACGGAGCTCTTTGCATGAATTCGGTTTTCTCTACAATTGTTTTGTATCACATTGTGTCATATACCTCAGCTGTGAGTTCGCCCTATTGAGCAGTCGACGCTCAGCTTTGCACGCTGCGTGATACTTAGGCCGCGCGTTTTTTACATGTTCATTCCTCGTTTATCTAGGCCAGCAGTTTTTTTTTTTAATGTATATATATATAATAATGCCGACCGTTTTGTGTGCCTTTTTCTTACTGATCGGCGGTCGCAAACTTCAGGTACGTCTCGCGACCGACATGGACGGAGACCGGCTCGTGGCCCTCAAGATTCTCAAGAAGGAATGGATCTGGAAAAACGACATGAGCGCCCTCGTGCGAAGGGAGATCGAGATCATGAAGGGTAAGCCTCGTTTTCGATGCGTCACGGCGCTATTGTAGCTACTTGGTTTCTCGAAGTCCACAATTAGTTACTCCTGTTGGGCTTGAGCGGAAAACTGCCGATTGGAAAATGACTTGCTTTACAGACGGCATCGGCCACGCCAAGCCGCCCGGGCTGCTGGGGTAAGGGGGGTGTCCGACGGGAAATCAATGTACGGAGCTGTGCTGCAGGCGATACTCGTACCGAGCTACGCGCTCTTGCTGTGAATAGACGCTCATGATAAGATCGCACGCGTCGTTGTTTTTGGCCGCTAAACGTGGGTACCAAAAGGAGGTGATATTTACCCGTGGCAACGTGCGATTCAAAAGGGGTGGTTGGAGCAGCAGGGCCACCCGGTGCATCTGGACAAGTCTGGAGCTTCCTCGTAGGCAGCACACAACGCGTTGTAACTTCTGGTGTACGCAAGCGCACGTTCGACGCGCTGTGAAGAGCACCGAAAGTGTCGGGAGTGGCGAGTTTAGAGACTTTGAGTTTACCATGGAACCAGGGTTTTGTCGCGGTTTGTTTCGCGATTTTTTGTGGGTAGTCATCCGTTCACCGTTCACGCGAACGCCTCCATCCGCACCCGCCCGGCGCGCATACACCGACGCTAACGTGTTCCGTCGTCGGCTGCCCTGTTCTTTGTGGCTTCTGAGTCTCACCCTCTGTCTCTCTAACCCTTCGCTGCCTCTCTCCACCTCTCTCGCATCTATTCAATATATCTGCGCTGTCTATCTATCTTCTTCGTATCTCTGTATCCATTGCGTACCTATCTATATGTCTGTCTAGGTATCCATCCACAGGTAGGTATATATCTAGCTATCTATCTTGCTATCTACCTGCTGTATGTAGCTGTCTACCTACCAATTGGTCTATCTCTTATCCAAGTATCTCAATCTATCTGCATCTTCTAGCTATCTCTTGTCTAGTTGTCTCACGTTGTCAGTGTGTGTCCGTCTCTGTCTCTCTCTGGTGTGTCAGAATTGGATCACCCGTCCGTGGTGAAACTGATCGAGGTCTTCAACTCCGACACGCACGTTTTCATGGCCATGGAGGCGGTGGACGGGCGGGAGCTGTACGATGAGATCAACCGCAAGGGGATGCTGGAGGAGGCCCGGGCGAGCGACCTTTTCAAGCAGGTGACTCACACCTGACGTATTTGGAATATTTAAAAAAAAAACATGGCACGAAAAGGTTTCCTGTTGACCCTGGCAGCATCCTGGGGGGGGGTCACTGACCTGTACATGTGCACAAACGTGCGGTCGAAGTATCACGCAGCTTGCAAAACTGAGCGCCGACCACTCAACTGGTGTGACTCAACAGCTGACGTGTTTTGAACTACCAGTACTCGGAGTATATTTTATAAAAAAAGTGACTCACAGCTGACGCATTTGATATAGTTTTGTGTAAACATTTGACCTCGAGACTTGTGGCTTATCCATTACAGCGAAGCGGTAGCGCGAAAAACCGGGTACTAGCCTCGATAGCTTGTCAATTACCGCTTGGCCGTACAGCACTATATAGGAGTCCCCCAGTAAAGCGATGGTGTGCGAGAGCAATATGACCGCCTTGTAGAGGGAAGCCGCGTTATTCATTCCTGGTATGAGTGCAATTCCCAGTCGCGCCAAGCGATTTTTACCGCCTTATATCGGGATATCGCCTCAGACGAACCTATTGGGGGACCAGGCTGGTTCAAGTTAAACGGCGGAAGCTCTCCCCCCACGAATGCCGCTCGCAATATCTAGTCAAAGGGTGAATATTTGGTATCATAGTGACCCCCGTGACCAGTGGAAGAGGCTGACATGGCTAGATTTTTTTTTATAACGGCCTCGGGCTGTCTCCAGGCGCGAAATTCGTGTTGACCAATGACAGACTTTCAATTTTTTCAATAATATTCAGGCATTAGCCAAGCGGGGGCGTAGAAAAAAAATGCGCTGCATTTTGCACGAACCGGTTGGAGGTAGTCCAAGGCATGTCTGTAGAATTTTTCGAGCAAAAAAAAACAAAAGATTTGGCTAGCGTATGTTCAGTATGAAGCAGAATATAACAAAAGAAACTGGATCCTGCGCTAAAACCAAGAAATTTAAAGGAAGAAACGTATCTTACTCATGTGTACGCACAAAAGTCCAAATGTCCACGCCGTTTTTGAGGGATAGACCCTGACATTTTGCACACGTTCTACATGCCCACCCCAAGGCCTGATCTCCGGGTGTGTTTTTCTTTTCTTTTTTTCGTCGTAAATGTTTGGTCTAAGACCGGTGACAATGGAAGCCGATAGTCTGGCCAGAGAGTCTCCAAACTTTTTTGGGGGGGTTACTTGCTGAAATATTCCGGGTAACGTCGCTATGGGGGAAAAACGATAAAAACATTCTTTTTCTGGTTCTTTTTTTGGTCATGCGGTCCAACAGGTCAATCAGTCTATTTTTCATCAAGCTTTGATCAACACTGCCAACCAAAGCACGATTGACGTTCGATCTCGAGATAGAGACAACCCATGGCCACTCCTCTTCGTTCCGGACAAGGTCCCATGAGTGTAGGTGACAGCGCTAAAGACTTCATCTCGATCCATGACCTAAGGCGTGAGAAGTTGCTTGTGTTGTCCTGTGGTCTTCTGTCACATCCTCTCAAAATTCTTTTTATCGCCCGTTGGGAGACGATAGAGAGTTTTCGTCTCAGTTTTCCACACACCAGCCGCCAAATGTTTTCTTAACATAAGCCTGGTCGGCGCCCGCCACAAGTCATCGGCCGTAGAGTGAGCGCTGTACACCAAGGGGTGGGGCGGAGCCCCTAACGAGCTCGCCACGTTCAGAATTCACTACCAGTACGCTGTGGTTGATTTCGTCGAACGAAGTGTGTGGAGAACACGAAATTACGTCGCGTCTAAACAACGATGTTGGCCAAGATCGCCGCGAGAAAATCGTTTTTTTCCGGAATTCTGGAAAGTTTCAAAAAACAATTGTACCAAATTGGGCCCATAGGCGACCGTTCAGGCAAAGTTTGGCTGGGATCTTCGGGAATTTCAAACTTTTGGCCTTCCGTTGTCACCGGTCTAAGGTGGTCCAAATTTTCCGAAAGATATTAACTGGAAAAAAATGAGCCAAAAAGAAGAAAAAACGCCCGACCGGTGAGATCTTTGCAACGGCACATAAAAGACGTGCAAAATTTCACCGGCTGGAGGACCGAAAAAAAACGGCGTGGAAATTCGCCGGGGATTAATACATTTCCGTCGTTTAACTTGAACTAGCCTGCACTGCTGTATCTTTAAACGGAGATGGACGTGTAAGATTGAACGTAGGAAATCTGGGGTTTGTGGAGCGGGAATGGATCTTGATATGTTTCGAAGGCATGTTTATTAGGGGATACATACACACGAGTATGCAGCAGCGAGTTTCGTGGAGATGAGCCGTCATTCAGGAGAGAGATATAAGGACACGGCGGGTAGTACAAAAGCAAAACGTATACAGCAGAGTACAGGAAACTCTGGTGGGTGTCTGATGAGCACCTACGATGAAGCTTAACAACATGTTAAAACGCGGCGCGGCCAAAGTCTCACGCAGCTTGCAAAGCTCTGAACTGCGAGAAAATAGCTCACTGCGGATGTTTTTTCAATGGTTATGAAACAATAGGTGACTCACTGCTGACCTTTTTTTTTTGTTTCATGGAAACAACACCCGGTAGCGCTGACTCTATTCTATTGACCATGCACCAGATATAATTCAGTTCGTTGAAGCCCGTCCTGTTGTGTGCCATCGTCGAATGGCGATATAATATAGAAACAGTCATGCTGGTGAAGCTGTGTTCTTGAGGTCGCACTCGGCTTTTTTCACCCTCTGGGTTATTTGCTGGGGGGCTGCTTGCTACATTGGCGTCTATCTGGTCTCGCTTCTGTTACGAACGAGCAGCTTAATAATCTGGAAACCTTTCGCTACTGTAGTAGTAGCAATTAGCCACATGTAGCTGTTATTGTTGGCACCCTTCTCTGCTTTATTTACAACTGGTAATCTTGGCTTCGCTGCACACAAGCTGTTGTTGGATGTTGTCGTCTTTTCAGTAAATAACTGCGCTGATTGGCTCGACAGGACAGCCGTTCAAGTACTTATACAGCAGTGATACCGTGGGGTATCCGATTTAGCCGTTTTAGCACCGCAGTCCCGACATTAAGACAAAACACTTGGAGTTTGAGTGCTGTAGGATAATGTTACTTGTAGAAGTTATTGAAAATGGATTAACAAGGCCCCCTCGGAACAGGCCACTGTCATATCTCTCATCTCAGATTGGGGATCTTGTATCTAGTAGTTTTTTTCTTGAGCAGATCAACAGGCGTGACGAGCCGATTTGACTGCTCGTACTTACCCCACTCTGGCCGTAAATATAAGCAACCTTTGTACATTAATATTGCAACCAAACGTTGCCTGCATTACCGGATCCGTAAATATAAGCAACATTCGTACATTAATATTGGTAAAAAACGCTGCTTATATTACCGGACATATTATGGACGCTCCGAACCAGGGTGTCGTATGATAGCCCGCGGAAAAGGACGAAACCTCCTGAGACCGCGTCCACGTTTCGCGAACGAACTGCTTGATCTTAGTGGGGTCATGTGTGCAGCACAAGTGCAACGACTTTTTTTTTTTCCGAAATGAAGTACTTGGAATTAGAGGGAGAACGATTTTTCAGTTGGCGAGCACCTTCGGTAGTCAAAAGGGGAAAGAAACATAGCGTGATGGATGAACCTAAGTGTTTAGGGCACAGGCTGGCTAGCGGAGACGGGGGTCACCAAATCCGGAGCGCCATCGGGCTGGGAATAGAGAAGTAGAAAATATATATTAAAGTACCGGGAGGAAGGACGGAAGGAAGGAAGGAAGGAAGGAAGGAAGGAAGGAAGGAAGGAAGGAAGGAAGTGCCACTCAGGGGCTTTTCCCACTCCTTCTCCCACACACACGTGGTTACCCTAATCATGGGATTAGGGACCACTTATTTATTTTGTCATAACCGTTCGGGAAACCATTGGTTCCCCCGCATCTCCGAAGATGCTACCATCGCATGCACCAAAATACCACATAGTAAATCAGATTTGTGCACAGGCGTAAACCAACGAGCTGAAACTAAGTGACGATTACCATATACAGTAGCCCCTCCCAGTGAAGCAGGCGGTGGTGTGCAAGAGAAATATGACCGCCTTATAGAGGGAAGCCGCGTTATTTTTTCTACGCCATGAGTGCGATTCCCAGGTCGTGCCGAGCGATTTTGACCGCCTTATATCAGGATACCGCCTTACTCAGACCGCCTTATCGGGGGACCCCTATTGTATGACAGTGCATAACGCACCTCCTTGGACAGATTTCAACGCCGATGTTCTCGACGAGCGGTAGAGCGCCAAACGCCGAGCGACGTACGTGTCTCTGGGGAGCTATCGACAAGGTCTTCCGAAAGACGCCATTTTTTGTTTGTGTCCCCCTCAAATTGGAGGATTTTTTTTCTCGACATTCGGCCGTGGGGAGGGGTGTTACACGCTATCGTATGCGGTACAAAACCGCCCACACGAAGCAGCCACACGTGTGTACATATAGCTCACGGAAAAGGACGAAGCTGTACGTAGTAGGATTGGGCAGTGCTTTTTTTAGGGGACAGCTGCTATGATTATGACGCCGCGACGGGGGAGAGGGGATATACCATATGACACAACCCGCGCCCACGCTTCAGAAACAAACTATTACCTGAAATTTCGAGTCAGACGATGGTTTGCGGTAGTTCTTCGGAGTGTTAAATTAAACCATTCAGCTGGGGTTTGAGGGTAAAATTGTGGGAAAATGTGACGGAATACGCCACAGAACCAGCGGCATGAACCAGCCGCACGTCATTTTTTGGCAGTATTAATCCCTTTGGTGGGACTGGAAGGGCAAAATATATCTAAAAAATGATAAGGGAAGATTTCAGAATCGCCCACAAGAAGCAGGCCGGGTTGCTGCTGCTGCACAGGGGCTGTGTCCTAGGCGCGCCGATCGGAGCGATGTATACAACACGCGCACAGCATTCTAACGCTCGTCGTGTGAATACTGATGCACGCTCTTCGTAGCCGGGGTCATATCGAAGATTGCACCTTTCTGTGTTCTTGGTGGATGTAAATGGGCCCTAAAGGATTCATAGTGAAAACGTCAGCGAGTACTGTTGATGGTGCTGATGATGGTGTTGCCATCCGACGGTGTGCGGCATATATGAGGTTCAACATCGATCACTCACAAATGTATCCAGAAAAAAAGAAGAGAAAACTATTCATAGAAAGAAAGCCCGTTACGCAAGTACCAGGTAGGGTATAATGTACCAGGTACCTAGTACAGGCTACCTCCATTCTGTATCTACTACTCGCACTTACACTCTGTATCTACTATTCGTACTTCCGACTTGGCGTCGATCTACACCACCTATCATGCCATTGTCAAGGTTTGGTCGACATGATAAGTGTTACTGATGATAATTAAATTTACCACCGGCGCCTCTCCGGTGACATCGCGTTGGTTTTGCTGCCTAAACCGGCGGCTCGACTCGTGGGACACACAGATCGAAACCTCGGCCGGCCTGACGATAACGCTCTTTTAAAGTTTTTTCACCGTCACACTGACCGCATGGTGACCGGTCTCGTCGTCTTTTGTAACGTTTATTCGGGTCACAGTGATGGCTAGTTTGTGCCTGGTAACGTTTTTGAGCGCTTTTTTTAGCCACACTGGCCACTTTGTACACCGTCTGATGATATTCTTGAATGTGTTTTCGAGTGACACTGATCACTTTGTGCGCATACGGCCCGTAGTTTTGTCGCGCGTCGCATAACGTATCTCGTCTCTCCGTTGATTATTTCGAGTTGCACAGATCACTCTATGCGCAGACCTGCCCGTTTCTTTAAAGCGCCTCGTGCGACGTATCGCGTCTTCTCAGCTGGCGATTTCAAGTTTGACTCACCATTTTGTGCACGCGCGGCCCGTTTTTTTTTATCACGCCTCGCCTGACGTCTCACATCCCACAGCTAATGATGTCAAGTTTCACTGGCCACTTTGTGTTGTCGAGGCATTTTTTTGATCGTACGTCGTGTGACGTACGTGTGTAACGTCTTGCTAATTAATGACTTGAAATATCCTCGACCACTTTGTGCACATGGACCGCCCGTTTTTTTTCATCTCGTCTTGTGTGACGTACCTGGTATACTGTCCTCTCAGCTGCTGTTTTTCAAGTTTCACCGACCACTTTATGTTTACGACCCGTTTTTGTGTACGCCGTACGACGTCTCCGCTGGTGATTTCAAGTTGCACTGACCACTTTGTGCACGCACCACGGCCCGTTCTTTTTATTATCGTGCCTCGTACCTTTTCACATCTTACAGCTGATGGTAGCGGTAGAGTACATCCACTCGCTGGGCGTAGCGCACCGAGACCTCAAGCTGGAAAACCTGCTGCTCAGCAGAGACGGAACACGGATAAAGGTGACAGATTTCGGGCTGGCCGCTCGACTGGACGAGTGGGAGGGGGACCCGAAGCTCCAGAAGCGGAGAACTTGGGGAGCGAAGCGGAACCAACGGCGGCAGCAAACGGCGTGCGGGACCCCGTCCTACGCCGCGCCGGAGATTATCTCGTCGTCAGAAAACCAAGGGTGGGTTTTGTTGGGTTAAACATGTGTGGTTGACTTACTGTAGTTTGTTTTTGATGGCTTAGGCTAGGTTTGGTTGGCGTAGTTGTTGTGCAACACGCGACAACGCATTTTTGGAGCTGTAGCCACGTTTTGGGAGCAAACGGCTTGAGATCGTGTTGGTTTGTTTGTTTGCGGTTCTTGACTCGGCTTTTTTGCACGAAAACGTAAGAAAACAAGAAAACGATGTTTTTTCGTATTGAAAAGTGTGGAAACACCCTGCCTTACGTAAGCACAAAAAAACTTCATCACCTCGACAGATGACAATCTATTAATATATGATGTAGATCCTAACATCTAAGAGCAGATATATCCATGGTATATATGATCTGCTCGGTCTAGATCGTGTTTCCTGGGGGGGGCGTACGATCTGCATGACCTGATACATGTTTTTCCGGGGTTGGAGCTGTACTTCACAGATCCTGCACATCATGTCATAGCGACAGATATATTATCGATATTATCTGTATGATCTATACGATCTGTATGATCTATATGATCTGTATGATCTGTATGATCTGTATGATATGTATGATATATATAATCTATATGATCTGTATGAGCTAGATGATCTAGATTATCTAGATCGTCATCTGCCCGATAAATGAAATCTGCTCAACAAGACCCCATGTATGTGTTGGGGACAAACCACAGTAGTGCTGTAGTTGGAACTAGAGTGATAAAGTTCATACAGCGGGAATAGCCGCCTGCCTACACCCACGTTTTGGGTTCGAAGTACTTGGAATTAGAGTAGGAAAATCCTTTGTTGTGGGCAAAGGGTCCTGTGGTGTTACGTACGGTAAGTGCGCCTGGGATCTGTGCATGCAACAGCCACGCTTCTGACGCATTTAAAATAGTTTCATGTAATGGTACGTATTCCGACGTTAATGGACCAATTCTACGGGAGCACTTTTAGGACGTTTATTCCCGCAGCCCAGGGCCTCTCCCACGAATGGCCACTACCTTCCCCGTTTCGCGATACTACTTCATAGGCACACCAGGGGAGCACAAAAAAGAAAAATAATGCCCACACTTGAAGCTTAAGGAGCCAGGCGGGGGGGGGTTACTAAAACCAAGTAAAACAAGCGGTAGAAAAAACGTCATTTTCTTGATTCGTACAGAAACCGCAACGCTCCAATTTTTTTTTTCTTGAGTTTTTGACCTTTCTGGGAGTGTGGCTCCGTTTCGTCTTTTTTTTGTGCTTCCCCGGGCACACGCGTGATATTTTTTTGTTATGCTGCCCTAACCCAATACTTGGAACTTTGCATGTTTGCGAGGTACAGGGCGGCTCGCGACGGTGGCCTAAACCCTCTTAGTGGCAGTGGGGGGGATATGGGAGTACGCCGTCTTTTTTTCTTTTCCCTTTTTTTGGCAATCGTCGCTTTTACTCTCCAGCTCAAGTCGTAAGAGGATGTTTACCCTCGGTGACCTTCTGGACAAGCCGTGGTGACAGGTGCCTTCCCTTCTTCCCCCCGGTGCCTGCCTTCCTTTTTTATCGCTCATAGGATTCAGCATATTTTCACTGTTGAGCTCTTTATCAGAGCTTTTCGTGGGTCGAGTCCGGTGGGGTCAGGAGGTGTTCCAAGTTTCACGGGTCTTGTCACGAGGTATTCAACCGTCACGGGTCGGGTTGGGTCACCCTGACCCGACCCGACCCGTGAGAACAGACCCGACCCGACCCGTGAGAACTGACCCGACCCGACCCGTGGGCACTGACCCGACCCGACCGGTGGGAACTGACCCGACCCGACCCGTGGGAACTGACCCGACCCAACCCGTGAGAACTGACCCGACCCGACCCGTGAGAATTCGCCCGATCCTTGAAAAGCCCTCTTTTTTTTCATGCTCGTGGATTTTCATGGAATTTTATGTAGCCCAGGTCAGCGGGTTGTTCCTTAGTTGGGAAGCCCCGTCAGTTGAAACTTGTTGACCATATCGTTTTACTCTTATAGTCTTACCAGGTATACTTCGAAGTACCTTAGCACGCGTCCCGTGTAGTGGAGGAATTCTTTTAACAATCTGAGGTTTGGCGGAACGCAGAGGATATCATAACGGGGGGTAAACGGAATAGGGGAGGGGGGAGGGGGGGGGGGGGGGGGTGCAAACAAGTACCTGGCGAACATTTTGTGTGTCTTGTATATGTAACACCTTGATCGACAACAACTTGCACCGGTCAAAACGTGCGCGATTTGTTTTTCGTGCCACTACGCTCGCCCCCTCACCTGCACACAGGTATGACGCTCGCGGGGTGGACATCTGGTGCGCAGGAGTTGTCCTGTTTGCGATGGTCACGGGGAAAATGCCGTTCCGAGGAGAAAACGTGAACGTGACATTGGATATCATCCGCGCGAAAGAGCCATCATACCCCAAGGGACTGTCTCCAGAAGTCTTGGTGAGAAGTGGGGAGCGTCCGATGGTTTTGTCTCCGTGTTTTGAAGAGTGCTGTTTGCGGTGGAGGTTGTTTGTGTGAGTGGGACTTCTAAGCGCTGTATTGTGCGTATACATAATGCTGCTACGAGTCCGCCCGCCGCTTCCGCTAAGACCCGTTGCAAAACAGCGCTCACGTTTTGGGAGACCACCAGCATGACACTGCTGGTATGATACCGTACTTGGAATTAGATGGGATGGGTTTCGCAGCAGGAAAAGGGGTTACAGCCCTTTTGGGACTTGAGAGGCGAGTATGGGGACGAAAAAAATGACGAATACTGTGTCGGCTAAGCATGGTAGCCCGGCGCTGCTGCTACTAAGGGATGCCGTATTGCCGGAACTGTGGCGGAAGGGGCTCTACAACACACTCGTAAATAGCTGCGGTTCATAATATTTCACACGAACGACCGTTACACCCAGGATAATCGTAGATCTTGTCTTTTGGCGCGACCCAACCAAGAGCTCTTCTTTTAAGTCGCAACTTTGTTTTAAGTCGCAACTTTGTTATGGATTTGAATCCCGTTGCGCACACATACCGTAGATCGAGAACAAGACCCTTCCTCACGTGCTTCCCGCTTACGTACGGATTCCCGCCGCCATTTTTCCTCTTTTCCCTTCCCAACACTTTTTCCATAGGACTTGCTGAGGGGCATGCTGCAGAAAGACCCGTCCAAGCGCATGTCGGTAGCCGGGGTCCTGGCGCACACGTGGACCAGCCTCCCGCCGGAGAAGCATCGCGGCGCGTCCAAGAAGATCGATTCCTTGCTCGGCTCAAGCGTTGCGTCTCAGGAAGAATCCTCCACCGGACGCGAAAAGCTCGCCGCGGCTGCGCGGGAAGCGATAGAGACCGCGAGACAGGCAGCCTCAGAAGCGGAACGGGCGGCGGCCGCGGCGCGCGAGGCGGAGACCACTGCCGCCGCAGCCCTTGCTGCGGCTGCCGATGCGGCTGCGTCTAGGACAGCGTCGCTGACCCTCGCTGCGAACGGCGCGAAAAGCGACTCTACTCGTGGCGACGGTGTCACGACGCTGGGCTCGCCGCGGGGCGGGTTCATACCAGAGTGGGGCCAAAAAATCACACGTCTGTTCGGACGGCAGTCGTCGTTGGGGGGAGGAGGCGTTAAGAGTACCAAGGACGTGGAAGCCGACTCTAAAGCGGCGACGGGTCGCTCGTCGCCCGCGACGGCGTCGCGTCGCCCGCAGTCGACGCACTCGGCCTCGTCCGTGGGGGGCCGGGAAAGGGCCTGGTCTGGGGATTCTTGCCGCATGGACTCCACATTCAAGCTGGGCGGCAGCAGTGAAGGCGATGCGGGGGCGTCTCGGAGCGCCTCGATGAGCGCATCGTTGGCGGGGCGCCAGTACGCGCCGTCCCACACGTACGGACTAGAAGATGCCGACGAACCTCGCGGCGAGCTTCACTATGGGGGAGGAGGTATTTTTGAGACGACCAAGGCTTCAGTTGGCTCGGCGACGGTCGCTGCGCGGCGTAAGTTGCTCCGCCGATCCTCCTCGACCACCGCGCCGAGCGACAAGTCGGCGGGGAGCGTGGTCAACTCGGGCTGCAAGCTTGTGAGGCCCACCAGTGCGACCGCCCCCACGAAGAAGACGGACAAGTCGTCTCCCCGGGTGGCAGGCCAGAGCTCGTCGGTGCGCGCCAGGGCCCACCGGGCTTCGGTAAATTTCGGGCTGCTGACCTCGCTGGCGAAGGAACATCGCGATGGTGAGGGCGAATCAAACCGGAGCTCAACGCGGCCGATCGTGGAGCATTCGTTGTCGTCCGTCTTTGCGGCTACGTCTAGTGATTGTGTCACGGGCACCAACGCGACGCTGGAGAACGACGGCGGTGTCACCGCCGCTCTGTCGGCGGGGGAAATGGTAACGGCGGTGTCTTCTCCGCCTTCTTCCGCCGGTGGCGTCGACTCGTCCCGGGACGTCGATGCGTTGACGGAGCGCGATATTGCGTTCGATGTGGTGGCCGGGCCAGCATCAGGAGAGGACGAGGCGGCGGCGGCAGCGGCGGCGGCGGCAGCGGTGTCACCATCAGCGGCAGAAGTGGCGAGTGTCGACGATTGCCTTGAGAAGTCGGGGGCCACGACGGCGAACCAGTTGATTCTACCCTCGCTGTCCACCACGACGACCATGAGCGCTTCCCCCTCGCCAGAGGACGAGGCTCCGATTGCTGCGAGTGACTACGAGCAGGAGAAGCCCCGGCAAGAGGAACAAGGTCGGCCGAAAACCCCATTGACTTCGGCGGTGTCGCTCGAGGACGCTTTGCCTCCGAACGGGCTGGAGCAGGCAAAATTGTCGATATCACCGTGCTCTTCGTCGGACGAAAAATCGGACAAAACTTCGCAAGAAATTTCGGCGGAAACCTCGGTGGAAAAATCGGACGGAAGTTCTGCAGTAAAATCGGTGGAATGCCCGCTAAAACAATCCCCAGGGTCCGGATCGTCGGAGCAGGCGAGTCAAGCGGCGGATTTTTTATCACGTCGACTCTCCGCGGATCCGTCGACGGATGCCTCGGCTGAAGCCTCAACGGAGCGCACACCCGAGCCGGCCGCAGATCGATCGGTGGAGGCGATGGTGACGGAGTCTTTCATGTGTCCGGCGGTGGAGCCGAAGGTGGAGGAGTCAGCGGAGCCGAAGGGAGGGTTATCGGAGGAGAAATCGACGGAACTGCCGGCGGCGCTCCCGACGAAGCTTCCGGCCCCGCCATCACCCCCAATGCGTGAGGTTGACTTGCTTCCTGGTGCAGCCACCACTGCTACGCCGATCACGTCCGCTTCCACGTCAAACGGCGCTGTTGTAGAGGTGTTATCGGAACGACCGGTGGACGATTCCGCGGAGAGAACAGCGACTTCCACCTCTGCTGCTACTGCTGTCGCTGGTTCTTCTTCTGGGGTCGCTGGTGTCGCAGTTGCTGCCGCGACCGGCATCGCAACCGCCGTGGGTGCGATAGCCTCCCCCGGTAAGGATAAGACGACGAAAACGGCAGCCGTTCCGGACAAGACCGCGGAGCCCTCTGCGAACCAATCCCCGGAAAGACCTTCCAGGAGGGAGCGGGCGATGGCCTCGCGACTGCCGCCTGACGAGGAAGCGGCCTTCCAAAACAAGGAGAGTGTCGCCAAGAGCCTAGCCGCGGCCACCGCCACTGCCGCGGTATCACCCGGTCCGGGCCGGGGAACATCTCAGGGGCGGTCCTCGTCTCTGCGCGGACGCCGCGTCCCGTCTCGGTCGACGTCGCCTCGGGGCCGATCTCTGCGGGGCCGGTCTCCCAAGGGGAGGGGGCGGTCGTTGTCGCCGATGTCGATGTCGCAGTCCATGTCCCAAGAATTTTTGTCGCAGGTGAAGCCGATGTCGCGGTCACAGGAGGCGTCCTCCCCGCTAACGTCCATGTCCATGTTGGAAGAAGAGTCGTCCTCATCGTCGCTACGGCCGGGATCGACATCCGCCAAAATATCGATCATGACGCAGTCGGCGGCCTCCTCTGCCACCCAGCCCACAATAGGAGACCGCACAATCGGTGCCGAGGCTGAGCTGGCCGGCACCCCCGCGGATGCGGAAGGCACGGGCGTCTTGAAGAAAGATGGAGAGCATGAACGACGGTGGTCGGAAGGCGTGGGAGAAGACCCGAACCGGAAAACCGAGACGGTCCGCTCCGACGGCTCCTCGGTCAACAACCTTCGCGAGCGGGTTGAGGAGGAAAACATATGGGTGGCGGCGGCGACCGGAAATGGCGACGCAGTCCGCCACCGCGCCAGCGGCCGCTACCGCCGCGGCGCCGGCCGGGGCTCTCCGGCAGGAAGCGAGGCGGCCAGCGAAAAAACAGCCGCGCCGTCGTCTGGTCCGACCCAAGCAAGCGGAGGCGTTATCGCCGCTGCGGTGGCAGCAGCGGCTCGCGCCAAGGTGGAAACATCGAAAGCGGCATCGAAAGCGGCAGTACCCGCGTCGGGTGTAAGGGACCCGGCCGTGGTGACCGTCGAAGCCAAGAAAGTGCGGACGAGGGGCAAGGGAATCACTCGGACGGTGGCAAGGATGTTTGGCAGGAGGGACAGAGGTGTTGCGTCTGCTAGGAGCGGCGGCGGAGGGCAGGGGCTCTCGGTCGCGAAAAGTTCGTAGCTTTACCAGCGGTGGCGCCAAATATTGGAAGTGAAGCGGCCACGCTAAGGCACGAAGCGACTACACCACAGCTTGAGTTGACCGCGCCAAAGCAAAAGCGGTCGCGCCAAAAGGTTGAAGCAACAGCGCCAAGGCTGTTGTCTGTGGACGGCTGAGCGGCGTGAGCGCAGGTAGATATGAGCCTCACGATCAGCTGGGCGGCGAGGATTGCCCCATGCGTACGATATATTGGACGGCTCTCTCTTTTTTTGACCCCACGGAACATTGTATTTTCGCGATGTTCTGGAGATCTCGTTTATGGTCGACACTTTTGGTTTGTGACGGGATCGTAAATGTTCCGGCAGAGTTATTCTTGGGTTTCGCCTCCGTGTGGGGTCGAAGCTAAAGTAGGACCGGAGGTAGGGAGATTGAGTGACCTGACACCATGCGCGCGAAGAGGGTCGGAATTGTCCGGCCTTGGTGCGGAACACGGCCGCGCTTGCGTGGCGCCGCGGCAGGACCAACCTCTTCTGTCGGTCGCCTGGCGGATATTTTGATCGTTTCGATGCGATATATTCGCTCGTTTTTGTCAGGTTGAAAGTGCACCGTAAGGGGTGGTGTCAGGTTGGGTCGGGTTAGATCGGGTCGGGTTGGGCGGGGTCGGGTCGGGTCGGGTTGGGTTGTCGGGCCGGGTATGTCCGGGTCGGGTCGGGTTTAATCAGAGTCGGGTCGGGTTGGGTTGTCGGGCCGGGTATGTCCGGGTCGGGTCGGGTTGGGTCCGGTCGTGGAGAGACGACACCCACGCCGTCAACCCGACCCACCTGCAGGACGCCACTGTGGCGGTGCAGGAGAGCGGTAACTGTTGTCTTGGCAGCTGTGCTCAATCTATTCGTGCAAAAGTTCAACTTGCGCCAGAGAACCCCTCCCCCCTCTCTCTTCTCCACTTGAGAACTTGGGGCGTTCGGTAAGGGGTGTTGTGGCTGAAGCCGGACTATTTTTTTGCGTTTCTGTTTTTGTGAAAGTTTGCTGTTGGGGAGCGCCGAAGGCGTGGCGGGTTGTGAGTTGTGATCAGTGCGCCGGAGGACCCCTTCCCTCCTCTCCCTTTCCCTTCTCCACTCGAGAACTTGGGGCGTGCGCTAAGGGGTGTCGTGGATGAAGCCGGACTATTTTTGTGCGTTTCTGTTTTTGTGAAAGTTTGCTGTTGGGGAACGCCGAAGGCGTGGCGGGTTGTGAGTTGTTATCCCCGCTTTGCTGGGGGTGAGGTTTGAAAATGAAGTGTTGGTTGTGCGTATGTTGCCCGAGTGTTGTTCTCTAGTGGGTGTGTTTGGGTGAAGTCGTGAGCCTACCTCGATCGAAAGTGCTCCCCCCTCCCTGTTACCCATTGCTGTCTCTGGAGTGGCCACACCAGAAAATAAAGTACAACTCATTGGCGCTGTCCTCCATAAGCAAGAAAGTAGGCACAAGGTGCCGAAGTCCGTCTCGCGAACGGTTCTTGGAAGGATGCAGTTCACCCTTTATGCGACTCGCCGAACACCTCGCGGCGCTTCGCGCTTGGTGAAGCAATGTCTGCCTGGTTGGGGAAAACCCGACGTGCTCCGTCCCGGCATGTTAGGGATGCGAGGGTTTATGGTCATACAACTACGGCCATGCACAAACTGAGTACACCCCCCCTCCCCGTTTTCGTTTGTGTTCGTGTGTACTCACGAAGCTGGTATTGGCCGGTCACGCAAAGGGTGTTGCGCGGAACGTTTTTTTCGATAGTAGACACGCGCCGAATGACGGCCCTGATTCCCTCGACCAAACTATTCTGCTATTGTCTCGCCGCTTATTATCGTGAGGCGTTGTCCATATTTGAATATTTTGTTTTTTTTATTTGCGTTCTGCGTTTTTGGTTTGCGGGCTGCACATGCGCGTAGCAGTGTTATACAGTTTGGAAGACTTATAAGCGCGTATTGTTCGTGTAGTGCCTCGTGTCCTAAGCGCATCTACATAGCTAGCGCCGGATTGTGTCCCGTTATTTCTTTGTTCAGTCAATTTATATCTGGTAGTATTTTCGTGCGTATACGCTGTTGTTTGGGTATCTTTTATTTTTTGCCTTTCCTTTTGACGTAGGTTGTTGCGAAGTGTGTACTGGGTGTGTGTTTCTTCCTTTTTCTTTTTTCTTTTTTCACACAACATAGTTTACCTGGCTGAAAACTTTTTCTTTTCGAGAAAGGCTTTGATAGGTGTTTCGTCAAATTGTAACCCCGTGGCTGCTTTCCCGGCTCGCGCGCTGGGTCGGTCCGCTCCCTCGACGCGGCTCTCTCTTGTGTGTAGACGGAGGGTTTCATCAAGTTGTATTCCCGTCACCGCCCTAGCTCGCGTGTTTCTTCATTGGGCAACGCGGTTTCATTTATTGAGCTCGCGTGTTTGTTTTTCCGGCTCGCGAGTCTGTTGTGCTAGCGTGTTTTTTCTTGGAGTCGGCTGTCTCGACATGTAGCTGTTTCCCAGGTGTAGTGTTCATGAAAGAAGCAACCGCACGATTGTTAAGGTACTAGGGCCACAGGGGTCTGTAGGTACTACGGAGGACGATAGTCGTCAGGACCCGCGATGCACAAAAAAAAGTAGAATGTTCCACGATTATTTCTTACCACGTTTGGTCCCGATTGCGACGTTCCCCGTCATAGGCGGCCCCTCCACCTTTATTTTTGCGGTTTCGTTTCTTTGTGGTGGCGTTTTTGCTCTTATACTACTTATCTTGTGACATGTATGTATGATAAGTGGGTACCTGTTCCTCTGATAGCCCGAGGGTAGGGTGGGCCGAGTCGTGGCAGGGCGAGGTGTGGGTGAGTTGGCGGTGACTTTCAAGCGGCCGTAGATCTTTCTTCGAAGTGTTTTTAAGTTTGGTCGCGGATGCTTCCATGTCGTGTAGAGGCAGGGAGACAAAACATTGCGGGCAGGGAACAAAATGTCGTTCGCTTGTGTGCGAGTCTGCGCAGCATTTCATTCCCGAATGGCCGAGGGATCGGGTGAGTGGGAGGTGGGGGTACAGGCCCCGGGGAGCAGGGCGCGCGGGGGGGAGATTAAGCTAAATGCACCTTCCTTGTAGGCCGAGGTTGTGTCTTTTGCGAAGTTTCCATAGAAATATTTCGTGCGGCAGCATCCTCGGACGTAGACAGACGAGGCTGCCTTCTTCACGCGCGGCGAAAACTGCAACTAACTGCTACATACGGTTGTTTGATGCTGTTTTTACAGCTTATCTGCGGCCTCCCCTTTTGGGAGGGAATGTAGCTGTAGGTTGTGTGGTCCTCAATAATAATATTGGGCGGAACCCGTTGTTCGAATCGTGTTGAAATGGCGATTGATTGGTTGTTCGATTGATTACATCACGTAGATTTACGTAAATAAAACATCGTACTTACGTAGGGGCTTTCTTTTCCTGTTTTTGGTGCCACTCACCCTCGTCGTCGTCAACGTGTGCGCATGCATGTTGTACACCACTATCCGCTACCAGGGATATCTTGCGACACTGCACTGCTTTTATAAGCGCGGTTGATGCACGTGCGTGGGGCTTAGTCAGATGCGAGGAAGAAGATTGTCCGCAAAAATCGCCGCTAAACCGAAAGGCGATGCGCGCGCGGGAGGGGGGGGCAGGCGGGGACGGGGGGGGCGGGGTTGTTACTACTTAGATGCGATTGTTATTGTTATTGCGTTCGTAGCGAAAAATTAATCCCTGATACACAACAAGCGTGTATGTATGACGACTTGTTTTCATATTATGTGGGTGGGCCCTCCCGTCGCTGGGGGTTCGTTTTGCTTGTGGTTAGACCATTAACAGGCAGCTATTATTTGCTATTTTGCTATTGATAGGTTTAATAGGTATGTTCCATGTGCAGCCACTTTTTGCTTGTCTACACCAACTGGAGGAGAACAACCACGTGTTCGGTTTATTACGCCAGTAAAAAGTAAGTGGTTGGGGCGGGGGTGGGTGTTGGTGGTGGATTATTAGGTGAATCGCAGCACACATCACGACTGTCGCCGTACCGTTCGCTTTGCTAGCGAAGCTATGCGATGTGGCGTCAGGCTAAGCTACCATTTATATTTAAAATATTTTTTAAATCACGTCAGCTGTGACTTCGATATAATTTAGGGTCGATACTCATCTTCGCAAGCTGCTTGATACACCGGCCGCTCGTTTGTCAGGGTGAACACCAACAGCAAATAAATGGTAACGATGTTAGCTACTACCGATATTAATACACGTACTTCATCCCAAGGCAGTATGCTGTTATGCTTCGTCAGTAGCAACAGTAGTAAGCTGCTATGCTTCGTCAGTAGTAACAGTGCAATAACTTAATGTATACGTGTTCACACGGGTTGAACAAGCAAACAGGTTAGTACTATTAACAACCCTATCGGGACGTCAGGAAAAAAAAAGGGAAACATCGGAAACATGGATGTGTGTGACGATTCCGGCGTCGTTCACATGGAAAGGCCCCTGCTTCTGGGTTACTATTCATGGTAGGAATGAATATGACGCTTTTTTTTTGTTTTTTTTTCTTTGTTTCTTTCCTACAATAATTTGCTGTGCGTTAACACCAATACATCCATCGTTTTGGTTTGCCCTTCCTTGTTGTCTTTTTGCTTCGCGCGAATGACCGTTCATATCCCCAACCCTTGTCATGTTCGTATCATGTTACTTCGTCGGTCGTCACAACAGAAACCCGACTCTCTAAAGGACAAGCGTGGTGACTCCACAATAACTTGGCGCGCAATAGTAGGGACTCATTGATTGTATGTACTCCGGAGTATAATACATCTGTACACGCGAGCGGCCGGTGTATGACGCAGCTTGCCAACATGAGTATCGACCTTAAATTTATCGAACTCACAGCTGATTACGTGTGTACTTATTTTTAAAACATGACCAACAAGGTGTCCCAACTCCAACGTACAGGGTTGTGCGTGGCACGCGCGCAGCATTTTATCTTCTCGTACAAGTACCACTACAGCGCGTGCTGCTGCTGCTCGGTAACACTGTCGGTGATGATCGCATTCAAATACTAAGTAAGTATTATTTTTTCAGGCGCCCCATAGATTTCTGCACATACAAACTTGGATCCCAAAATATACCCCAGGAGATACCTGGTACGTGATTATTTAGTGCATGAAAATGCGGGCTGCGGGAAGTTGCAGAACGAAACCACGATGTTTTTGCCAAGTACCGGTAAGTGACAACAGGAGTAGTACTGTCTCAGATAGGTGCCGAAGTTCGAGGGAAGCCGAAATGACCGAGCTGGGAATGATGAGTCCAAGGAAACGCAAAGAAGAGGGGTGGGCTATCTTCTTATCATTTACCCTCGTTTAGTTGTTGTTGCCATTGTTGCTTGAAAGATGAGCAGGAAAAAAAGTGAACCTGGGTCGTGGCATCATGCGCCCAAACAAGGTCTATTTCCGAGTGAAATAGCAAGGACGATATAACAAAACAACGCATTTGTGCCACAGATAGACTGCTATGATTTGAAGGAAACGCATGGAAATGAGGGCTCTCTAATTGCTTTTGCTTGGTACCCTGCCAGGTATTAGTTAACATTTTTTTCTGAAACAATGAAGTACATACACGCGAACTTGGCGAAATGGCACCATGCGCCCAAACGAGGTCCATTAACGAGCAAAATAGTCAGGATGGCAGAACACAATGACAAACGCATTATTGCGCCACAGATAGACTGCTGTGGCTTGAACGAAACGCACGGAAGTGTCGGCGTTCTAATTACTTTACCCTTGCTGGCAGTATTGCTGATACGACAAGCAGACGGATGCGAACCTGACACGAGGCATCAAAACGCCGGAACAAAGGTCAACTTCTGAGCAGTAACAGAACTAGGACGACAAAACACAACAAAATATTACGACAGACTGCAGGCTGTCGTTCTTTTGTATGTTTTCTCCCATCAGTGGGTACCAACCGCTAGGGTCTCCAATATTCATTTTCTTGTCCGATCGATTTTCCCTCGACAACCAAGTTAAATCACGCCTCGAATGTGGGATCAGTTCATACGGACGGTTGGATATCCGGTGAAACCCCGATAAACCGCTCGATGTTATCCGGTGGGGGGGAAAATTTTGGATTTTAGGGTCACCCCCCTTTCCAGGGTAGTTTTGCTATATGTTTAGTTTTTTTTGCGTTTGAGATGCGACACGCATGCTACTCGCACACTGGCTCATTGTCCTCACCTTCTGATCGTGTCCCCTCCGAGAACGCCAAAGATCAGTACAACTGGCCTTGGAGCTCCCATCTCTTTTATCAGCTCTGTGGGGCCGAAGCTCATGCTACCAGTCGGGCAACGCCGAGTGAGTGCTTTTCTCTCTATTGAAGATCATCTGGCGCGATTCGGCAAGTCTATCACAAACCTCATGCAAGTACATTGCCGATAGGTTATGAGCCTCGAGGCGCACAAGCACAACTGAAGGGCTGCGGGTCACGAAGTACGCATCGAGTGCAACTGCGCCTGAGAACCTCGAGCTGCTGCTTCGGTCTTGACTGATTCTACGATAGCTCCCCCCAAAACCTGCAATTTTCTTCAACAATCGTATCATGGCTGCTTGACACAAGGAAGGATACTGTTGAAAAAATGTATCCATATAGACTATTTCCTTGTGTGCAAAGGTCTAATGATCGACGATGTCGGGGTGTCGAGGGACACCGTACTTTCAGGAGATACGACCGGGAGCTGGTTTTAAAACCGGCGATTTCGTTAAAGAAAAATTGGGGGGGCTACCATAGGACGACTCTCTTGCGTAACTCAGCAGGTCTATCACAAGCCACATGCATGTTATGAGAGTACAATCAACAGGTTAAGAGCCTCGAATTGCACAAACGTTTATGAACCACTGCGGATCACGAGGTACGCATCGAGTAAACCTGAATGCGCCTGAGAACCAGCTGCTGCTACTGCAGTGAGATTCTGGCCAGAGGTGTGCCAGACTTTTCAACTATTTGGAGTTGCTGCGGGCTACAACAACTGCAGTAGAGGTCCCCTTATAGAGCCGGCTGAGTAGTGCCGGTTGCCCACTGTAGTGCTTGTGAAATCGCGTGGCACAGATGGGAACAGCCAGTAGTGTCAGTATGCGGCGTAGTGCCGGTTGTCGCTATAGTGCCGGTGTTTCCGGCTGGCGCATACGGGTACTATAGAGGGCCCACCACCTTACTATGAATACTACTGCTGCCGCTGTGAGCGACTACGACATCGTCCTGTTGAGACAAAGTCCAGCTTTCAGGCCACAAAGTAGGCCAAGATCATTTCGCATGAGGCTGCTCACCTTGTTGATTGCGTTCGTAAGGGGGAGTTCCACGGATCAGCTCCGTCAATCCCCATCTCCAATTCAGCTCCGATATCCCCCATTTCAGTTGTTATAACGAGCAACAATGTTGACTTAGCGATACACGATACTTGACAGGTATTGAGGTCGTTTGACGCTAAGTTTCCTTTCTTTGTTGTTCGGGCGGTTTTAAGAAACACCCGGGGAATGCATGCTTCTTCGTACAAGGTTTTGTCACACACAACGGACACCGTTCCTAACCAGGAGTACTCCTACTTACCCGTAAAAAATGCTTCATTCAACGATAGCCGATACGGAACAGGTAAGTAGGTCGTTTGACGTTGATTTCCTTTGTTCTTTGGGTGGTGTTTAGAAACACCAGGCATTATTATTACAAGGTTGTCCACAAATAACGGAGGTTGTTTCTCGCCGGGAACCTTATTCCTATATCCTTCTGGAGCTTGTCGACAGCTAGACCCCCGCCCATATAGATCGAACCTCCGCGTGGCGCTGGCCCGGAAAATCTTCACACACCAAACTAACCCCTGGTCCCACACCCTGCAACGGCACATCCTCGGTGAACTGTGTGAAGAAAATAACGGAGAACGTCGCGAGCAAATAGTGACCTCATCAGCGCCCTGCGAGACATCCTAGTCATACACTGGAGAGAAACCCAAATACCTCGGAGACGGGAACAGGAAAGCAGGCTTCATCCTCAGCATGAAACACCCTGACTAACATATCATCCGTGATGAAACGTCAGGTCAAGCCGACTGAGAGAACGGATCACGTGGAAAAACAGGGAGATAACAGCTGCTGACACCCAGTCTGCTGCACGCTTTGGGGGGAGCCTACTGCAACGCCAGGCCGCGTTCGACTGCACCAACCGAGAACTTGACGCAATCCTATACGTGATCACTGACGAGGCGGCGGTTCTCTTGGTTGTCATTCACGCATACGTACACTAAACGCGGGACCCGCTGCGATGGGCAGAAATGTGCAGCGACCTCCATCTTTCGGGCAATAAGGTGGACTAAGATCACTACGCCCGAGGCCTGCCTACCTTGCTGTTCGAGATCGATTGAGAACTTCCACAGATCAGCTCTGTAAATGTTCAATTTAGCTCCGATCTCCAGTATCTCCAGCATTCCTGTTGATAGAACGAAAAGCAACGGCGATGCAACGTTAGGCGAGACGCGACAGGTACATAGGTCGTTTGACATTTGGGTTGCCTTTGTTCTTTGGGTGGTGCCGAGAGACATTATGCTTGCATGCGTCATCGCATATGGTTTTCCGCACACAACGGAGGGCATCCTTCGCCTAGCCAGGGACGCTCCTCTAAATGTTGCGACAAGGAGTTTATTGACAGCTAAACCCTCGCCCACACAAATAGCCCATCCGCGTGGCGCTGATCCAAGAAGTCGCGACTCATCTCAGTAAACCCTGGCACCACGGTGCTGCGCCAGAAAGCCATCAAAAGAGGTGGAATCCCAGCGCCTCAGGGTCATAAATAAAACCTTTCTCGTCTTACAGGCAGCACTATGGCAGTGCTTGGAAGCGTGGCGAGGTTACGCTATGTTTTTACCCTTCCTCCGGAGGGCAAAACAAAACCAAAAGGAACTACCAGCCACGACCATGGAGTGTTATGGCAGCGAATCGGACCTCTGCCACTCTACTTGCACGGATCTAGTTGTGACTTACCTAGCTGCCTTGGGAGTTCGTACACAAGACCTGCCAAGACTCGGCAGCACTTCAATTTTTTCGAGATGTCCACCCAGCTCAGCGATGAATTGAATTGCCTAAACTTCCAGATTACCAGTATGCTTAAGCAGACAAGTCTCGTAAGCACGTCGGACGACATGTATGTGCGTACGAGCGAGCAGTGTTCACGCACGGGTGCACAGTTGCTTGCCATCTCACTATAAGTCGTTCTACGGTAGCCCTCCCAGATTTTCTTCAACGAAATCGCCGGTTTTGAAACCAGCTCCCGGCCGTATCTCCTGAAATACGGTGCCCATTGTCACTCCGACGTCGTTGTTCGAAAATTCTTTGCAAACAAGAAAATATTTGAAGACGCTGTGTTTATAGCATTCTTCCTCGTGTCGAGCAGTCCATGAAACGTTCGTTAAAGAAAATCGTTGATTTTGTGGGGGGCTATCGTACAATCAGCCAGAGTTTATTCCTCCGCATACTCTGCGCCTAGTGCGTCGTGACTGCAGGTCTCCGACATACTATATTTTCCGTGCTCCAACGTCCCCCTCGCAACAGGAGCCGGACGAGGGCCCCCGGAACCTGCACCGTGCAGGCTACACACTCCTCAGCCAACTTCTCACTGCCAAGGAATCTCTCACCGATCTTCCGTTCACCGAGAGAATCACACAAGGATCTAAAAAAGGTTACCACCCAGCACCTACCTGCACTTGGATGAGTTATCACGAAAAAACACACGAAGAAGGATCGCTGGGCGTAGCACGGCCATAACAGCGGCATCAGCACCTGGTCCCAGCTGCGTCGTCATCAGCCACACCTGCAGAAGCGTAGGTCACTTTAAGAGCGGCTATGCCGTGCCGGGTAAGGTTCACAGGAAATCAAGAAGCCCGCTGGACACCGCACGAAGGCTGGGTCAGCGCGAGGGGAGGGGCGCCTTTCTTGCTTGCCTTTGTAATTTGATCACCGAACACGCATTCTTTTCGAGACGGACTGGATTATGGGGACGGGGTTTGATAAAAGCGGTGCTTAGTGCACAAAGCAATATTGCGCTGTTAGTGGCACCGAGCTCTATCTATTGCGCAAGAAACGCCGCACGCACAGACGGAGTGCCATGCACACGACGGCTGTAATGAGCGACGACACAGACGAGAAACCTACAGCCACAGCCAGCGTCGACAAGGGCGTTCAGTATTGAGCTGTCGAAACTTCTTCGCCGGGTTATCACCCGACGTCTACGAGCAAAAACAAATGGTACGATGCGTGCCACGACAGGGTTACCTAGCACGTTTTGTGCTATCGTTTTGAAAATCACGGCGGCTCCTCAACCGAGGGGTTACCCGATGATGCGTGCTACAACACGGGCAGCACTTTCGGCTAAATGAAGAACATGTGAACGTCGTGGGCTCCTTAACCCATTTCCAACTCCTAAAGTTATCCAATACTAACTCCAAGTTTTTGTCCCCAGGCCGGGGGTGCGGGGCTAACAGGGCTATACCCAAAATCTTCCGAAATCTCCTCTTTTTTTTCAAGAGGATTTTTTGTATGCCTAGGCCATGGGATTCGAGTGTCGGGTAACACTTTCGTCTTATCTCCAACCCATGTTTTCGCCCTAGAGAGGTATTACAGGGTATTACAGGGTATTATAGGGTATTATAGGGTATAGAGATCCTTAACCGGTTAGGAGCCTCAGAAGCAACGGACGCATGCTACGATAACGAAGTATACCATTTTTTGGCAGAAATTTCCGAATGATGAGGCTTCTTAACCCAAAATCGTCGGAAATCGGTCATTTTTTTGTTTCGTTCGTGATTCTCGTCGTGTACCTAGGCCATGGGATTTTTCATCCGGCAGAACATTTCCTTTTTCTTTTCCAAATCAGTTTTTGGGAGAGGTCTTGAGCTCCAAAATCGAGAAAGCCTCAGAAAAAAAAGCGGTGCACCTCTGTCGTAGCACGCGTCAATGGTTGGTGTATCTCTGCCGTAGCATGTTGTCCGATATCGTCCATCGGTGGATCACACTCGTACTATGTAACATGGTGCTTACATACCTACTGCTGTCGTCCATGGATTTTTTTTTCGTCGGGTTGTACCTTTCAATTTTGATCAAAGCCATCTGATAATCAGTGTTTGGGTGGCGGTACAGAACTCCTCAAATGAGGGAGCCTGAAGGGTTTTTGGAGTGCTAGCACGCGTCGAGGGCCGCCGGAGCATCGTGTCAACGCGGGGTCACCGAAATGACGGTGCATGCAACCACTGCAGGAAAAGAGGGAGCGGATAAGGCAAGGCAAGGCAAGGCAAGATCCAGCGACGTGGACGGGCAGGAGGAGGAGGAGAAGGAGGCCCAGAAGTTGCGAGGCATGATGATGCGGGCATCGTATCGCGACTACCAGGAGAGCTGGCGAGGATTATATCCGTGGTCGGAACTGCGTGCGGTGCGCGGCGTTCAGGCGAATGGTCTGGGAGGTCAAAACGGGTATCATGTGCCCGAAAAAGAAAGGTTGGGGGGGAAGGTATGGTTCACCTTTACTGCAGCCAGCCGGGCATATGAAAAGAAGCGACCGACTTTGTGTATTCGGGGCGAGGCTATCGGCGCAGACAGGCGCGGGCCACGGAGATATAATATTAATAGTATTTTTTGGCCAAAGTATTTCCCTCAACACAGGAGCTGCCGAATCTCGCTGGAATCCAATTTGTGACTTTCGATGTACGAAGTATTCGTTAAATACCTAGACCATGAGACTTTTCTCTCAGATATTATTGAGCAAGGCTACACAATAGGGGATACCCCCCCGCTTCTCACTACCTGTGGTCTGAGCCACTCGCACGAGTGACTATGCACCTCGCTGACCAAAACACGTGGTTAGGGGGATAGTTTGGCGCAAACGTAGCCATAACCATCCCATCAAGGATCCATATCGAAACGTTTAAAACAGCACTACGAGTATCGACTATGAGCTATCGACTATGACCGCCCAAGTAACAGGGGGGTTTACTCGCGCGCGAGTGAACCCGAGCCACCTGCAAAAAAAAAGATCCCTAAAAGGAGGACCCCCTCCCCTACCGTAGCTTTGGCCTGACATAGATAGCCGTTTTGGAGGGCGAGTTACTGTGACTCCGTGAGGGGGAGAGGAGTCTCAGAAAACCTGGTGTTAGCTGGCGGCACCCCCGTCGTGTACTAGCATGCGCCGACAGAGAAATCAGTGTTGAGACAAATTGAAGCAAGATCTACCTACTGTGGGCCTGGTTGGGTCCTTTGGCGGTATATAGAGGATGGAGCTCTATGGCCACCGCGGTGTGTGTGCGCGCGCTTGTGACTGAAGGTGCGGATATTGAAAACCGAAGCAAGCGAGGCACTGCAACAGCAGCACAGGACACCTTCAGGGACAAGAAACAGATATGCTGACGTTCGTGCAGGCGGAGCTGGACACATGGCTCCGGGCGTCCAAACACAAGACTCCGAGTCGGAGGCAACGTCGCGGGGCTGCATTCGTGGATCATCTCGCGTATGTTGCATGGTTTGTGAGTCGTTTTGTCGATAAGATCGACGGCCGTTAGAGAAGGCTCCACACTCGATCCGGGCACCTCCGTCCTCATAGTTCGTGTCCTTCTGCTGCAGGCTGAGCTGGACACATGGCTCCGGATCTCTAAAGATAAGAGCCCGAGCCGGAGGCAATGTCGCGGGGGACCGACGATGCCCGTGTGCCGTGTGTCTTTGCCCTGCGACGGGCGCTCGACTTGGCCCTCGCTTGCCTCTTGTGTCGATGATGCTCCATCTTGAGGGACACTGCTGTGTGCTTCTGAATCGGCGGTACAGACTCGCTTTGCGCTTGGAACCGCCGTGTCAGCCATCCTGTTGCCTTTTCGTTCTTGTTGGGCGATGCGCGTTTTATCTGTCTTTCTACTTAGGGCATTCAGGCCAGCAGACAGACGAGAACTGTAGGCAACCCTTCTTGACGCCTTCGCCACCTAACCCTAAGAGCCGGTCGCCCCGGTGGTCTAGTGGTTACCCTCGCATTCTACTAGCGCTAAGTGTTGGTCCTTGAGTTTGATTCCCACCATGGTGAGATTTTGAATGTATTTGCAAACATGCGAAATAAGGATCAGCTACTAAGAGCGCCTAGCAGCGTACGTCCGCACAATTCGACGCGAGTCGACAAGGGAGGAAAATTCTGAATTATCCTCGCGATAAAAATGAAGGCACGTACCGTAGTGAGGAAGGGGGAGGAGGGCCCGCTATGTGACCCCGGATCTGAGTTACCACTGGGAGGAAGCGCGAGAGTAGTGCGAGGATAATAAGTGGGATGAAAAAGAAGAAGAAAAGAAAAACCCCTACCTGGTACCTGGTACATACAAACGCGAAAAAAAACACTTGTATTCAGTATGGACGATGCGGCTTCTTAGCACAAGTGCGAGTTGAGCTGGAGAATAAAAGTGATGAAAAAATAATAAAAAACAAAGCAATGTATTTCTTCGAAATGTCAGTTTTGTTCAAAACCGACGAATTAAAGTACTTGTACGATACAAGGGGGTCCTACCGATGGGTGGACGTGTAGGATCGGGTACAAGGGGAATGGGTGATCACTCTCGAGGCTCACGCGTGCGTCTCACGTGCGTAGCCCGGCGAGTTTAGCACAGCACACGAGCGGAATGACACTCCCCCTGCCAATTGATAGGCCTACAGTAGAAGCTAGTCTGACTGTTGTGGTTTCTCCCGCCCTCCCGCACTTTCTTCTTTCGAAGGTGGGTGGAACGGAGAGGCAACACATGTTAGGTATTGGCCACGCCGTACTTTGCTGATAACTAATTGTTGTTTGCGGTTGACTGGCAGCGATGAGTCGGGGTTGGGGTATGTCAATGGTTTGCTACCATTGGTGGTCTCGGTCGCCCGAGACTGCGTATGTCAGAGCCCCGGTCAGTTGACCGGGGGGGGGGGGGGGGGCTCTCGGGTTCTGGCAATACAATAGGTGACTAGAAGCAGCGGCCGGTGCCGCGGCTCTCGTGTCACGCCAATGGAGCTCCCCCCCCCCCCATCGCCGCAGAGAATATATAATAAAAATGACAATTCGAAGAATAAACAGCAAAACTGCTGTTTAACCCTGGCACGACATGTCTTCCTCTCTACGGGCAACTGGCAAGTAAGGGCTAACTAAATTAACACGGCCCATTGGACAAATTTCCAAACCGGCTTTCTCCCCAACGCAATCTTGCAACGGGAAAAGCGCACACGCCGAGCGATGCGTTTACGGAAAAACTATTGTCTTGCTTGTTACTATTATATTATTCGAGTGTTTGCGGTAAAATAATTCAATTTAAAATTGCATTAAAAAACTCGCCGAGCGAACTTTAAAGGAAGAATTTGCCTCATAATGGCATGAAAATTCCGATTTGAGTGAACGATTTACAGTGAACTTCCATCAACGTCGACCAGCTCATACGATTGGACTACCAACAACGTCGCTCTTCAGGCATAACGGCACAACAATCAGAGGGCACGAGGGCACACCCCACACGGCAGCACACAGCAGTAGATACTGCAGGCTGTGCGCTGTGCTTGTCAGCGGCAGACACAACCCAACATCGATTTGGAGGCACCAAAGAGTAGCTGAGAAAGCATGGCGCGTACGCGCAACCTCAGGAGTAGGTGCTAGTGAGCCAGCGCTCCCGCGCTCTCTACGATGTGACCTCGTTCTCTGCTGCTGCGTGATGTCGTATTCGGTGCTGAGTTTGTCAACCACCGTCGCTATACCACAACGCTGTCGCCGAAGCCTCCACCGCCACCGCCACCCACATCGCACCGTCGCCGCTACTGCTGCTGCTGTTGTTGCTGTCGTTGCTGCTGTGCGGTGGCTGTTGTGCTGCGGGAGCGGTTGGGGTCTCCTGCGTTTGTTTCTAAAAAAAATAATAAAAAACTGGCTGTTCTGTTGTTGTAGTGTTGATCGTTTTGATCGAGCCAGGCCGAGCTGCTGTGCCGCAACTCATCTGGCGGGGCCATTGCAACCGCCACCTCCGTCCCCGCCGCTGCTACTGCAGTGCTGCTGCTGCTGTGCTGCTGTTCTCACTCTCTCGTACGCGCGTTCCAAAAGTGTTCTGCGTTCGTTGTTGCTGGAGATCGATGAGCACTCCTGTGCACGGATTCTGTACACATCACCGGATGGCACGTTTTTTATTTGCTTTTTGTTTTTTTTGTGAATTTTTTATTGCAAACTTATCCAGATACATGCCGGGGTGAATGTGGCCTTTTTCAAGCCAGATGGAAGCATTGCTAGTGAATTTTTTTATCGCGAACACTCTACTATAAAAATAAAAATACACTCCAGCTGTGAGATCGTAGACTTTGTCGAAACTCATCTTTGCAAGCTGTGTGTGATACTCCGATCCCGCATATTACGGGGGGTGTGTCCTCATTAAGGATACAGGTCGGCGACTCCCCTTGCAACTACAGTGTAGTAGCTATCAGGGTCAACAGGGTGATGTTAGGCAGTCTGTGCGCGGAAACTAATAAACCCGTTTTTGAGGGGGACAAAATCTGACAGGTTTGGAAGGAAATGCATCAGTTTATCAAGTGTATCCTGTAAGTCGAATAACCGGTGAGGGGAGGGCGGAGTTTTTAGGGGCGTGGGGGCCTGGGTTTGAACAAGAGGGAGCGGGAGGGGGGGGGCAACTCAATATTTGCCCGGAAACTGCAAATCATACCTAAGGGGACAAATCTGACGGTTTCGGACTGAATGCATCAGTTTATCATGTACATCCTGTCAGTCGTACAACCAGTGAGGAAAGGGCGGAATGTTCGAAGGGGGTGCGGGGTTGGGAATTTCCAACAGCAGTTTTAGGTCGCGTAGATGTACATCAGTTAGGAACTTGCCATACGCGTGGTGCTAAGTCTAGGCGATGGTGCAGGTGGTGGGGAAGGAGGGGGCGTTGGGGGGAGGGAGGGAAGGGGGGGGGGTATGAATTGGAGCTACGGCATGGATGGCTAAAAAGATAATAAGGTGATATCAACTGCCTGGTATTGTTTATTACTCTGGCAGATTTTGATTTTGGGTGGGGCGTTTGAACACGTTTGAACAAGAGGGATCGGCGGGGGGGGGGGGGGGGGGACAACTCAGTATGTATGTGCGCGGAAACTGCAAATCCTTTAAGGGGACATACCTGATGGTTGTGGAAGGAATGCATCAGTTTATAATGTATATCCTGTAGTCGTACAACCAGTGAGGAGAGTGCGGAGTGTTCAAAAGGGGGATTTCCAACAGCTTTAGGTCGCATATATGTATATCAGTGAGGAGCTTGCTATGCGCGTGGTGCTTAGTCTAGGCGATGGTGCGGGTGATGGGAAAGGAGGGGGCGTTGGAGGGGGGATACAAATTGGAGCTACGGCATCGATGGCTAAAAAGGTGATGAGGTGAGATATTAACTGCCTGGCAGTGTTTATTACTCTGACAGATTTTGATTTTAGGTGGGGCGGCGGGAGAGAACAGAACGACGGGGGGGGATCAAACCCCTTTAGGTCGCATGAATGTATACCTGGGAGGAACTTTACTAAACGTGCTAGGTCTAGGCGATGGTGCGGGTGGTGGGGAAGGAGGGGGCGGGGGGGGAGGGGGGGGGTGGGGGGCGGAAATAAATGAAATGGAGCTACGGCATGGCTGGTTGGATAGGTAATGAGGTGATACCACCTGTGCGTGGTATTGTTTATGATTTTAGCAGATTCAATTTTAGGTGTGGTATACGAAACATTTTTTAGGTGTGGCACACAATGTGTTATAGCATCGTAGATACTGGATAGTCTATGTCGACCCGACTTGATCCGAGGGGATGAGGTGCGGTGGAGATAGCCACCCGGAACGTCATCATCCCTCCGGGTAGTGTGGGACTTGCGAAAACCTCGCCCACTAAACGAGAAATATTGCCATGAGAAAATAGCCTTCCGCCGGATTTGGTCCAGTTACGGTCCACTCTACCGATTGGTGCGCTTGTCCTCGGATTTGTTTGATCGTTACGTACATACGCCCTCTGGTACAGCCTGGTGGTACCTCCTGTGGTACCTGGTACCTGGTACTTGTATACAACTTGAGAACGATGACAACACTAGGAGATATATACGTGAAGGGTATATACGTCAGCATACACGACAACAAGAAAAAGACCAGAGAGCTGGAGACTGAAATGTAGGAGAGTAGTGAGCAGAGAGTAGGGAGCAGCAGAGCAGAGAACGGAGAGCGAAGAGCGGAGTGTCGTTTCCTGCGGCGTGATATGTACCGGTTCACAAATAATTCCGCCGCATCTCCAAAAATCCTCCTTCTCCCTCCTCCGCTCTTTCTGTTTTCCTCGCTTCCGGTGATTGCTCTGACCTCTCACGCACTTCCCTGTGGTGTGCACGCGACACCACACCAGTCATGGCGGCGGCCGTCGAGAGGCGTCCTAGCGTCGCTTTCCTAACAGCTCTCAACGATGGAACGCCCGAAGACAGACATTCCTCCCATAGCAACACTAATTATCCTACCACGGACTCCGGTAGCACGTCCACCGCACCGTCTCCTGCTTCCGAGACCGCCACCCCTACTGTCTGTGGTGTCTCCGCGTCCGACACGGGTAGCAACTCGAGGGTTGAGAGCTTGTCGAGGGGGGAGGGTCGCCGCGGACGAGATGTGAAGAGCGCGGAGGTGGATGTGGTGGGGTACCAGCCGCTTCCCGACTCAGTGGACATGAGCAGTATCACAGAGAAGGTGAGGCGTGCGAGTTGCCACACATATTCGACTGTTGTCCCCATCCATCAGGATACCTGTTACAGTGCCGGTGGAATGATGCGGGTTGCCTGCTACGATGTAGCGCCTGTGAAACAACCAGTAGTGGCAGCATGCGGAGTAGTGCCGGTTGCCGCTGTAGTGCCGCCATGTCCGGCTGGCATAGACTAAACAAGTTAGGACCACCACTGTTAATATTAATAGCTGCCACACATATTCGCTTGTTGTCTCCATCCATCAAGATACCACGGACGGTTCGTACTCGTACTGCTGTATTATTGTACAAGAGTGACTGCTTTAAATCACGAGGTACGTACCAGGTACGATACCAAGGATCATATACAACGAGGTAGCACCTCTTCGAAGTCCCAAACCTCTAATAAATGCGTCCTCTTTGTGGGTTGGAATAAGCGTAGGATCATGGTCTTGGATAATTTGTCTGGGAATTCTGGCGGCCACGAACAGCAGAGTAGAACATTATTTCTATCTCGACAACGCTCCCATGGAGATCGAATCGACTTACAACATACGGAGTATACTGTATAGCACATCAAACACATGCAATACACACAATATATGCAGCAATGCATCACATACAGCATATGTGACTCATACAACAATACGGCACAATACAGCACACATCCATCGCATACACACGCGTGCAACAAGTACAACACATACAGCACATACAACACACACAACACACACATGCGTAAATCAATGCTTGGTATGGTGATCACGGCTGTGGCATATTTTGTGCTGCCAAACTGAACGGAGAAATTTGACCCTTTGTGACTAAGCGTTGACTGCGTAAACAGGTTGCGCCTGCGCCTGCTGTAGACGACTTTGTTACCGATCACAGACCCAGTAACCTGCTCGCTACCGCTGCTGTAACGGAGTGCCTGCAGTACATCAACACTGCGTATAGGTTACGACTGCTCACGATATAGTCTAGTCTACTACTTGGTATGCCGAAACTGCTGTATACTTACGTACAATGTTCCACAGGCTACCTCGTACTACCGGTATAGCAAAACACCTGCACCAACGCTACTACGTACGATATAGGTCACAAGTGTTGACGGTACTAAGCTTAAAATACTAGGCTATAATAGTATTTATTGCCTTCTCCCCCCGAAAATGGACGTTATTAGCTCGTTCATATTTGCTATTGCTTTTGTATCAACAAAAAAATGGTGCTGGAGAAAAGCTCAATGTCATCAGCTCAATAGTATCTGCCTCCAAGGTGGGCACTGATTAATGTCTTGAGTTAGGTCTATTATATGTCCGGAAGCACAAAGACCCCGTTGATGTTCACATTCATATACAAACGGCCCTTACATTCCCGAACATAGTGGTGCTAGGTCTGCGTCGCCCATAGTGATAAACCAAGTGAACGTGCGGGACACAGGACCACTCCTGCACTTTATAAGACGTAAAACACTGAGTGGTTCACGAGCCTGGCCAGTAAGCTCCTGATTCTCCAAAAAGGAGGGGCGCTGACACCTGTGAGGGGGAGCACGACCACCAAGACTCGTCTGGCAGACCCATTGGCCGGCCTGGCCGACAATGTAGGTCATGGCTGAGGTGTCTTGGAGCGTGCGTCGGCACCTGGTATGTATATGTGTGCCGTCATAAAATACGTACCTGGTACTATTAACGATGTACCAGCACCGCTGCTGCTGCCTGGTACGCACGTGTCATACATTTGCTGTTGTACCTACTGCACGTACCTACTGCTGCTGATGTGTTGCCTACTGCTGCTGATGTGGTGAACCTCGATGCCTCTACGTATTCAGCAACAATCTTGATAGAAAGAGTCAGCGGCCTCTAGCATGGATCCAGCCAACCAATCAGCTGCCAGAATCGTGAATATAAAATTGTGAAACCGGTAGCAAGCGTGGCTTTACAGCTTTCACGACGCAACCGCCCAAGGATTGTCAGCAATGCTCAGCACGCGATGGCCCCGACTCGGCGTGGCATGAGACCCGGCGTTTCACTGATTGCGCCACCCACCCTGTCTACCCAGGCGGCAAGGTGGAGCTGAAACTCTCTGGGTCGCGAGACCATGATATCGTGTTTGGGATTGAAGATGGTAGGGAAAAGTCACTCTGATTGGAAATATAGGGACTGTGTTCAAATATGGTGGCCAGATTATTGTTGGTAACATTGCCACCCAGACATGTTTTCTGTATCAAACTCTAGGGGTTTTACCATCACACTGAAAAAACAAAACAAAACAAAAACGTGGCGAAATGTCGCGCGGTTGCGCCATTTTCTTGAGAAATTGGTTCAGCGCAACACTAGAAGAAGTAGATGTACGGCTTGCCGCACATCCGCTTTCGGCCCCTGCATTTTGTTTTGGCCGCAGGCCGAAGACAATGTGGGGGTCTATTTAGCCGAACGTGTTTTTTCACTTCGGATCTCTTTTCGCCGCTGGCGAACACTTTTTGGGGTCTTTTTTTGCGGTGTTTTCGACTTTTTCATGCTGGGTTTCTTTGTGGCTTTCCTTTTTCAGGGAACTAAGTTTAAACTTATGGCGGTTTTCTCTGTCCGAGGATGAAAGAAGGCCCCAAAGGCTCGTAAATACAGATGAATAGCTGGTTTCAATGATTCGAATGATTTTCAGCCGTGCTATCTCAGTAGAATGTATCAGCACCTCCACATCAAATATTCGAATGTAGCAGACTACTCGTATCGAGTGCGAGAGCGGGTTCTCGGTCCAAAACAGGATCAAGACCCCTGCCGGCAGCAAGATTTCGGTGGCACGCCTTGAGCTCTTGAGGCGGCTGTCTTTGTTGTGTACAGGAAACAAGGCGATGATCGGACAAAAGCGGCTTGATATCCTTCGTGAAGGGGCTGTTATTTTTGACGATGCCCTTGGAAGGCGCAAGAAACAAACACTGGAACGAACGAGCAAGATTGTTTGTCTTTGGCTGCGATGATGGCGTTGTATAGCAGTTGTATAGCAGCTGTTGGATAGTGAGCGAGATAGCGAAGACGAGTTGATGCAGGCTGCTATTAATATTAACACGGAAATTGCGGTGATAAGAGGGGAAATCAATTGATTTCAACATGTATGTGGAAGATTCGTCTGGGTTGGCCTGCACGCTCACATCCATGCCGTTATGTGCAGCAGGTTCTGTCTGTGCTTGTTTATGTGTTCTTTGAAAAGACGAGCGAATGAGACGCGCATTTTGAGTAAATTTACGCACATATATATGTCCAAAACGTTCGCGCACCACGTGCTGGGGAGCACTAATTAAAACTCTGCCTTGTGCCATGGAGTGTGGTGCGAGCGCTCGTGCCGTCTAGAATCGCACCTCCTCGGTGAACAATACGTAATATCTTAAATTATTATCAAATAATCACCGCCACCGCACTAACCTACCAGGTATACGCATATGTCTATACATGTGTTTTATTTCCACACCCACCTCATAGGTACTTCGGGAGGCGCCTTTCGTGGTTGGGAGTTCCAAGCCAATGTGGAAGGCATTTCTTACCTCGAGGCCATTCATGGAGCTCACTGCAGACGGTTTTTGGTGAGAAACTTCGGAGACAAAACCGAAACCGGACGGGCGAAAACGTGTACCTAACCTGGTAGATTCGATTCGTGCAAGCCTGTGGTACGGTGTGCTGGACAGACAGCACCTGGGGCACGCGAGTGATCCCACGGCAAGGACTGCAATTTTTTTGACGCGTGCTACGATAGAGGGGTGTACCACTTTTTTTCTGAGGTTCTTCTCGATCTTGGGAGCTTAAGACCTCTCCCAAAACCTGATTTGGTGAAGGAATAAAACTGCGACACCGGATGAAAAAAAATGAAAAAACATGGCCTCGGTGCACGACGAGAGTCACTCGAAAAAAAATACATCGAAACTACGACGATTTTCGGGTTAAGGAACCCCCGTCATTCAGAAACCATTTTCGCCAAAAAAAGGTATACCTTTACACCTTTATCGTAGCAAGCGCCCCTATAATATTGACATAATACAACAGTATAGGGATCCTCAAGCGTGGAACTTGCTCATTGTAAAAACGTTGGTCGGGTTGCGCGAACAAATCTCGTCTTAGAAAGCTAACGTTTCGGGTGATGATGGTGTTGAGGTATTTAGCTTCTCATGTTAGGAGGATTTCAGAAAATTTCTTAGAGTCGTCGCGTGCTACGATAGAGGGGTGCGCCACTTTGTTTTCTGACGTTCCTCAATTTTGGGAGCTTAAGATCTCTCCCAAAAAAATAACTGATGTGGTGTAGAAACTGCGACACCGGATGAAAAAAAAAAAACATGGCCTCAGTGCACGACGAGAATCACGCGGAAAAAAGAGCGAAATTATGACGATTTTGAGGGTTAAGGAGCTCCGTCATTCAGAAACCATTTTCGCCAAAAAAAGGTATACCTTAACACCTCTATTTCACACGATTTCGAGGGTTAAGGAGCCTCCGTCATTCAGAAACCATTTCAGCCAAAGAAAGGTATACCTTAATACCTCTATCGTAGCTATTAATAGTATAGAGATCCTCAAGCGTGAAACTATCGGTCAGTGCGATGATTTTAGGCTACTAGCATGCTTGCTTCAGAACTTCATATAAAATGTTGGGTGGATTGCGCGAACAAATCTCGTCTTAGAAAGTTAATGTTTCCGGTGATGATGGTGTTGATGTATTGAGCTCTTCCATGCTAGGAGGATCTCAGAAATTTCTTAGAGTCTGCTGCATCCCTGACGTGGGATGCCTCACACAGGGAATTAGAGTTGGACCGTATGTATATTAACAGTTTTTTGGTAAACGGGATAAGACGTGGCTCCGCTCCTGGTCGAGTACGGGTGACCGAGAACACCGCACGTCTTTGTCTGTGGTCGCTGCGATGAATGAACCGGCCAAAAAACCAGGTTTGTCGTTGGGCACGAAATCTTGGAGATGCCGGTGGACGCCGCCCACAGCCCCCGCTTCGCCCGCATGGCGCACGTGTACTGCCACATGTTCGCCAACGCGCCTCCCACATTCAAGGACATGTGGGGCGCGTCCTTTTTTGAGGCGTGGGCTCTGACAATGCTGATAGCACTCCAGGTATGTTTTTTCAAACATCGGACAGACCACGACCTACATCGTGTACAACATTAATAGTAGATCTTGCATTTATGCGGTTGTGATTTGTTGTGTATGCGCTGCGGTGTTCAGCTCGTTGGATGACTAGTATATCAGAACGCCGAGGGGGGGGGGGGGTATTGTCCGGGAGAGCATGATATTTGGATTCACGCCGATTACGGATTTTTTGTGGCGGTGTCGTTCTCGTAAGTATGTACGCACCGGATTATGGCGTACTTCGTATATGCGTATACTCCCTCGCCTATCTACACAGTAGTAGTAGTAGACTATCGCCCCCCCGAGAAAACACTCAATCTTAGTGTGACAGCGTGCCACGATAGAAGTGACGCAATTTTTTGGCGTTGCTTTTTTTTTTCATGGCGGGGGGGCTCCTTGACCCAAAGTCGTCTCTTTTCTTTTTCTTTTTTCAATTATTTTTTTTGTTTTTTTTTATAATTCGAAGTATACTTATACGTAGGTCGTGGGATTTGTTCGTCGGGTTTCACTTTTCCGTTTACTCGAAAATTATGAGTTTTTAGGGGTGGTCCTCACGTGAAGAACCTCAGAAACAAAATGGTGCACTACTACTACCACTACTACTACTACTGCTACTACTACTACTACTACCGACGTAGCGGGTCTCTTGAAACACCCTTCTTAGGCCCTTAAGAATTGGCGAAACATGCACCTGGTAGAGTTTTTGTGAAGCTGTGTTGCTGGACGCCAGCTTACGATAGAGGTATGATAGCACTTTTTGGGCGACTATGTTTCCTGATTTGTTTTTGGGCTCATTAACCCCATGTTGCTGGAATGTCTCATTTTGTTTTTGATCTTCTTTGTTTTCTTCGTTTTTCGTACCTCGAGACATAAATGGGATTGCTGATTGGGTTGCACTTTTCGTTATTCTAAAAACAAAAAAAATAGATCTACCTAAGTGAGAAGCCTCAGGAAGAAAGTTTCGTGCACTTCTACCACCGTAGCATTTTGTCTTTTTGGGTTATGTCTTATCCGTGGGGAAAAAATCACCGCATTCTCATGGTGGAAGCGTTTGGACCGTTTATCACGGCTTATCACGGGTCGGGTCACGGCATGGTTCGCGGGTCGGATCGGGTCAGGGTCAACCCGGACCGACCCGTGACCAGCCCCGACCCGCCCCGACCCGTCCCGTGATATTTCGAACACGTCCTGACCTGCCCCGACTCGACCCGCTACTTGAAAAAAATAATCCCGGATCCGAACTTCGGTCTAATCCGTGGGGAAAAAATCACCGCATTCTCATGGTGGAAGCGTTTGGACCGTTTATCACGGCTTATCACTGGTCGGGTCACGGCATGGTCCGCGGGTCGGATCGGGTCAGGGTCAACCCGGACCGACCCGTGACCAGCCCCGACCCTCCCCGACCCGTCCCGTGATATTTCGAACACGTCCTGACCTGCCCCGACTCGACCCGCTACTTGAAAAAAAATAATCCCGGATCCGAACTTCGGGCCGGGTCATGACTCGTGGAAAGCCCTGCTGTTTATAACCACAGCCGCTCTCTCTAGTCGCTCTTCTCTGCACGTACGTACGTAGACCGGTGCTGGGCACGATTAAGCAAACCCCCTAATCTCTGTAATAAGAAAAATGACGACGGGTGTCCAAAGTGTACATCGAATGAAAAAAATGTTCGTATTACACAATCTCCTCACCAACAGTGCCTATGATCATGGACAACTGTTTTTTTAATTACTGCTCATAACCTCCTGCGGTGCTCCCTTTCACGGATGGCTCCTTGTGCAATCTTTTAGAACGGCCTCTCACGATTAAAACAGACACTCTTTTTTGTGCACGCCCCAAACAAAAAAAATAACCACAGGAAGCGTTCCCAAAGTCCAAGCCTACTTTCGACAGTCCTGCGTTCCGGATGCGACTTCTAGATCTCTGTGCTGAGTGGACCATGGGCATTCGACCGAGTTTTCCGCTCGTGGGAAATTGGGTGCTCAAATTTGACAAGTGAGGGGAAGGAGAAGAGGGGGGGTGGGATGGGTTGGGGTGGGGTGGGGTGGGGTGGGGTGGGGTGGGGTGCGGGTTGGAAAGGAGGTGAGTGAAGAGTTGTGCGTGGTGGGGGGAGGGTGAGGTGTGGGATGGGGGAAAGGGGATCTGTGTAGCGTTGAGGTTTAGTGAGTAAGGAGTGGAGGGCTCACGGCTTTGGTTCTGTCGATATTCTCTTTACACGGGCTGCTGAGGTTGGGCAGATCGCCGGGTAAGCGTGCCTACGAAAACCGAAGAAATTGGGGGTAACTAATGAATTGTGTGTTTTCGGGGAGAATAAGGAGTGAAGAATACAGACGGCGGGAGATCTTAAAAATAATCCCTTTCCTTTTGTAGCCTATGCACATGGCTCATTGCGTGCCGAAACCCATCTTCATTCGTTTTCCGTCACAACTGAAGGAGCGCGGATACTGTAGGGCATCGGCGTTGCAGTACGAACTACAGTAACAGTAGCGTATGTAGCGTGCATCGGGCAGCGATCGCGGCGCGAGAAATACTTATTGCGAAAACGGACACATGCTACTGTAGACGCGCACCGTTTTTTTTGTTTCCGAGGCTATTAACCACCTGAGGAGCTCTATTTGCCTTCTAAGGCAAAATCTGATTTTGAGGGAAAACTGAAATAGCAAAAAACCCGACGAAGACAGACCCATGGCCTAGGTATATATGGAAAATGATCAGTTTTTGTAAAAAAATTCCGACGATTTTGGGTTAAGGTGGGTTAAGGAATGTTTTTGCCAAAAAAAGGTATACCTTAGTACCTCTATTGTGGCACTCGTCAGCAGGCTTCGGAATATTCTGTGTCATCCCCAGCCCAGATCATTGATGATGTGCGCGAAAAAAAAACAAAGAAAAACTCGCATCGTAATTTGTCTTACCTTTTTTGTCGATGCCGAAAACGGGGGGAGAGGCAACACTTGGCGAACGTCATCGCGATCACGACGCGTCTCATCGCGACAGCAACTGCAACTTCTTTCTCATCACGACGATGACACTCACGGCACACACAACGAACTCCCGCTTATACTCGCTTCAAGCTGTATCTTCTCAAGATTTTCCCCTTGTTGAGGTGACCGACGCCTTTTTTATCACAGGCCCCTGCGTTCTACCTTTTCTCTTCCCCCCCCAACGTCGTATGGCAACGAGTAGCCCCCCCACTACGCCCGCGCAATTTGGCTTGGTTACAATGTTGTCAGGCGACCGCCGACCGAACTTGAGCTGTTGAAGAGGCGAACCTTCGGCGCGGGACTGTCAGCTAACGCCTCCGCGGGCGTCCTCCCGCAAGGGGGCGATGAAGATGGCAGGTGAGACGGGATCAGGTATTCGTTGTGTGTGTGCCGCTCCAACATCGCTAGAGTTACCAGGGTCAACCAAAAACTATGACGCGCTGGTGACCCACAAAATTGTTGTTTTTTTTTCTAAACGGCGAGAGTTTCCGACGCAATGGCGTGGGTGGCACTCGAAGCTTGAGCTTCTGCGGGGTGATTTTCGCCTGCGGTCGGATTTCGCTCTCGACCCAGGACACAGCGCTTCTTGCCTCATCGTGATGTTTTGCTTTCTATGTATCTGTGCGTACGCACGTATCGCCTCCCTTGGATATTGAAAATGCGTTAATGCCTTGGAGTATTGCTTCGTTTGCCTTCGGACATGTGCAGTATGCACGTAACGTCTCCCTTGAATATTGAAAATGCGTTAGTGCCTTGGAGCATTGTTTCGTTTGCCTTCGGGCATGTGTAGTGCGTAACTCACTGTAAACGCAGAAGCTGGCATCGATGCACCGAATGCTACCGCTCCATTCTCTTTGCCCTCTGCGCGTACTCCCCTGTCTTCGACTTGTTAAAACTAATTAGCCGGGTTACAGATGCGGAAATCACAATTATTTGAATGGCTTGACATCAGCAGGGGTCAATTGTGCTGTTGGCGTTGTATCGCAGGATTGTGAAATCATCATCCATCGGACAAAAAAACGACAAAAATGTGGTGCGCGTTCACTGCAGTCTATCGAATCGTTGCAGGAACCACAATGTAGCGACGACGATCGGGTCTGTCTCTGACAGGAAGCACCCGCTTCGCGGCGACACGGTAGAGTTCCGATTGGTAACGATGGCTTCAGCAATTTTGGCTGAACCGACCCATATTTCTTGCTCGTGCTTTGTGTTTGTCGGAGATACACCGAGCCCACCGAGCTACTAGCAGTTGGCCCTCGACTGCAAGCTCAGTCAGCGCTGACTGAAAGCTCAGTGCTTGTGGTTGACCTCTAAAAAAATGAAATTCGGGCGCCGTCTGGCTTTTCAAGCCTGGACCTCGGCATGGCTCACCCAGCCTCGCTACTGCTTTGTGCTTAAACTCGACCGGACGACCTTACGCACTCTAGTTACGACGCATATCTCAGTCTCGTAGTTTACGACTCACAGAGTGCTTGCATGTCTCTAGGACGCAGAATCAGCGCAAACACGAGGATGGATGTGCTGGAAGTCGACTGGTAGGGAGAAATAGAAAAGTGGTTTCACGTGAAGAGCACACACACGTAACAAAAAAAACAAGGCCAAGGTTACAGTAGTATTGCGTACTACCAGGTATTGAATATAGTCGCGTTTGCGCTTTCAAATTCAGAGGATCAGGCAGTACCACTCGCGCGAGTGACTACAGTAGTAGTAGCGGTCCCTCTATAGTGCCGTTTGAGTAGTGCCGGTTTCCCGCTATATTGCATGTGCAATCGCTTGGCACAGATGGAAACAACCAGTAGTGCCGGCATGCCAAGTAATACCGGTCGCCGCTATGGTGCGGGTGTTTTCCTCTATAGTGCACATACCGGCACTATAGGGAGGCTACTTTTTTTTTTTTTTTTTTTTTTTTTACAGTACCCTCGTCTTGCTCTACAGTTTGCGCTTTTAAAATAATTTTTCAAGGAAAAACTAAACTCCGTTGTGCTTGATCACCCGTATCCCCCCCCCCCTCTTCGTGCACCACCCAACCTGTTTCTTTTTTTATCGAAGAGCGAACGCAGGCGGCGTGGCCGGGAGGAGGAGGGGGGGAATTCCGGCCCACCGCATCGACCACGTGCCGACGAGAGTGACCGTAGAATTCGGGAACAGCCCGCTTGTGCACCAGCACCTTAGCTTGCTGACGAGGGGAGAGGTATCGTCCGTGACGCCTATCAGGCTCAAGGTATGATAGACACATGCTACGGCCGAGGTATGGTACCTCCATTTTTTTCGGAGGCTCGCCACTTTCTCTTGAGGAGCCGAGCCCTATGCGTCACCCAAAAGCTACTTTTCGAACGAAAACAACGTGAAAAAATTCACCCCGATGAACAAATCTCACGTCCTAAGGGTAAAAAATGAATGACATCGCAAAAAAAACATTTTTTTTTTTCGGACGAAATTGGGTTAAGGAGCCCCGTCATTCAGAAAACATTTTTTTCAGCCGAAAAAATGCCACGATTATCGTAGGGTATGTTGGGTGTCGATACTGTAGGAGGGAGTGTGGGCGTATTGCCTTGGAAGGCGGGGCGAAAAAGGGTCAAAACGTGCTGCGATGCCACCACCCCCCCCCTCACGCAATGTCCAGCATGAGCTTAAACTTTCAACGCCCATCAATCATAAAGCATCCAAAAACGAAAAAGACAAGAAAAAAAAAATGGATTCAAAAGCAACGGAAGTCGAATTGCCCTTCTGTGCCTTAAGCTGTCTTTTTTTAACACCCTTGTGTACCTTAAATATGGCTTAGAATCGATTTAACCCAATGATACCGATTCCCCGCGCCCGCACGTATTTGTCACGCATGCTTGATCTTGCGTCGACTTTTATCAGGTTACCAGAGAGGCAAGGCGGACTTTGCGTCCTTTCCAAGAAGTCGGATTAAGGCTAGCCGATGACAAGACAGTGCGTTCAGACGCTTGGCGTGCAGCCCAGGTGAACAAGGAATTAGCAGCCGTGGGCTACCCATAACGCCGCTTTAATAGTGCCACTGCTCTATATAGTGCCGGTTGATATTGCCACTGCTCTCTATAAGGGTGATTGAATAGTTGTCACTTCTTTATATAGTGCCGATTGAAGCGCGCCACTGTTCTCTATGGTGGTGATTGAACAGTGCCACTTCCCTCTATAGTGCCGATTGAATAGGGCCACTGCTCTCGATAGTGCCCGTTGAACAGTGCCACTGCTCTCTATAATGCCTGTTGAATAGTGTCACTTCCCTCCATACTGCCGGCGAAATATGTTGGCACGACAGGAACCCACTACAGTAACCCTGCTCCGAATAGTGCCGGTGCCCTGAATAGTGCCGGTACATTGGGCGGGCACGTAACGACACTATCGGGAATGAGACGACATGTGCCACGGTACGGGTGCTGCATCTCTGTTTTTTCTGTGGCTTATTCCGTGGCTTATTCCTACGTGACAGAGGGGGAGCCCTTTCTTTCCCTCACCAACAAAAAGCTGTGAATTCGAGAAAAAGAGAAAAAGTGCAACTTGATGACGATGAAAAAAAAACAATCCTGTGGCATAGCTGGCTATAAGGTGAAACAACGCACAACACCGCGAAACCACAAATATATAGGCGTTCCGACAAATATATTGGCATTCAATAGAGTTGTGAGTCGGCACGACTCAAGTCGCCTACTCATTGTTAGTCGGACTAATAGTTAGTCGTTTCCCGCAAGTTCCGACTCTCCGACTTATTATATTTCCATACTTAAGTGAAGGGTTGCCTGATACGGAAAGTCTTGTTTGTCCTTTTCGAGCGGGGCTCTCTCGGCCGGTGGGACCTGATTTGGCTCGCTCGCCGGACTTAAAGCCGGCAAGTCGGCTGGCCATCAGTTGGCGCCGCCAGCCGACTTGCAAAGTTAAAGCCAGCTAGTTTGGCTACCGGCAGCTACAGATCAGTTATTAGTCGTGAAATCCTGCTGACCCACAGCTTCTAGTAGTTGCTCTATTGACTATTGAGGAGCTTGGTCCGTCAGAAGCATTCACTGCCCAAAAAAACTGTCGCACCACCCCTAATCCTGGCGCGCGCCACGAAGGGCTGCTTCGATCACACACATTTCGGCATACTGTTAGTCTACCAGTAATGGGGCGTTCGCGGTAATTCCACTACAACGTACATTAAACGGCTAGCTGTAGCAAGCACCCCGTATCATTTGGTGCCACCAAAACGTCCCCCGTATCATTTGGTGTCACCAAAACGTCCAACGTATACCTGGTATATTCATTTTATTGCTAATAAAAACGTCGTGTTGTGTCCTGCCGTTGGTGTGTACATTTTTTTTCGGAAGGCTGTACGCATGAGGGACCAGAGGCCGGCTACGGAGGACATCCTGGCGAGGGTAGAACAGCGACGGGAAGACCTTCTGCGGCAGCACGCCACCTCAAAAAGGGAAACCCGAAGGGAGATTATCCGGATGCGTTCAGACGCCGCTGAAGACAGGCGAGTTATTATGCCGTTTAGAGTCACACCCAGCACGTTTTCGGGGTACAAACTACTGGTAATTTTTAGTGTGAAGTAGGTTGTGCAGTTCTTAAAAGGGTTGAAACTCCTTTACCACTTACGGCTAACTGCATCCAGCCCGCGCTCTTGAAAAATAGTCAGCAAGAGCAGGAAGAGTAATCCCTCGATAGGGGCTTCAATTTTCAGCCTAAACGTTTCATCCGACGGAACCGTGAGCTCCTCATCAGGTATGTAAATATCGGTTAGTACGATAACTTTACGAGTGTTCGAGGTAATTTCTTTCAGAGGACACTTTACGTAGCGCCTAGAAATGTTGGTCCGGGATTGGGCGAACGAACGCCTTCGAAGTCATGTAGTATCGGATGAGATATTGAGCTCCTCACGATAGGAGCTCAGAAAATTCTTAGAATCTGCTGGACTCCTACCGTGTGGTTACTCTTTTTTTTCACACTTCTAATTTCCAGCTTCTGGACAAGCCGTGGTCACAGGTGTCGTCCCTTCTTCCCCCCGGTTCTTGTCTTCGAATTTTATCGCGCATAGGGTTCAGCAAATCCCACTGCTCGTCGATTTTTCATCGAGTGTTGCTAACTCCACGCTCTCGCGCTTTCCGCAAGTCAATTTGTGCACAAGAAAAAGTCCCCACGAATTTATACGAGTATGCACTCGGGGGGGCTCGAACTCACGAAACCGGCCTATACCAGGCTCGAGGATAACCTGATGCGCCACCGGGGCCACCGGTCTATACAGTACGTCATGCCTGCTACGGTAGATGTGCTCCGTCTTTTTTCTGATGCCCCCATCACTTTGGAAGCTTTGTTCCTCTCCCCAAAACTGGTTGAGAGAAAAGCAGTCCTGTCCGACGAACGATCCCATGGCCTAAAAGGTGAGAATACAACGAGAACCATGCTACAAGAATGGCCTATTTCCGACGATGCTGAGGGTCAAGGTATCCCGTCATTCAGAAACCATTTCAGCCAAAAAAAGGGTATACCTTGATACCTCTATTTCCGGCGATTTTGAGGGTTAAGGAGCCCCCCATCGTTCATAAACCATTTCAGCCAAAAACCGGTATACCTTAACACCTCTATTTCCGACGAAATTGAGGGTTAAGGAGCCCCGTCATTCAGAAACCATTTCAGCCAAAAAAAGGTATACCTTAACACTTCTATTTCCGACGATTTTGAGGGTTGAGGAGCCCCCCCGTCATTCAGAAAACATTTCCGCCAAAAAACGGTATACATTAGTACCTCTATTTCCGACGATTTTGAGGGTTAAGGAGCCCCCCCGTTATTCAGAAACTATTTTCGCCAAAAAAAGGTATACCTTTACACCTCTGTTTCCGACGACTTTGAGGGTTAAGAAGCCCCCGTCATTCAGAAACCATTTTCGCCAAAAAAAGTTATACCTTAACACCTCTATTTCCGACAATTTTGAAGGTTAAGGAGCCCCGTCGACCAGAAAATAAAATAGCCAAAAAAAGGCATACCTTAACACCTCTATTTCCGACGATTATGAGGGTTAAGGAGCCCCTGTCATTCAGACAACATTTCAGCCAAAAAATGGTATACCTTAATATAGCGTATTTCCGACGATTTTGAGGGTTAAGGAGCCCCGTCATTCAGAAACCATTTCAGGCGAAAAGTGCTACCTCTACTGTTGCACGCGTCACCTCCTTAGCCTGTGCGCGCGTACACGCTCACAAGTACGAAGCACCTTGCGCTTTTTCCCGGACATTTTTTCAGGTGTGCCATTCAAGCGGAGGCGGCGAGTCTCTTCTCCAAGGGAGACGTGCACGAGTTCAGCAATTTCCTCGCCCGAGAGCGCGGGAAAAAGCAGAGAGAAAACGACAGAGAACCTACTGGCGGCGGTGGCGGAATAGCAGCAGCGGCAGCAGCAGCGGCGGCGGCGGCGGCAGCAGCAGCAGCAGGAGGAGGAGGGGGACGGGGGGATAGCGGCGAAGGGGGCAGCAGCAGCGGTGGCCGTAGCAACGGCAGTGGCCGGAGAAACCCGACCGCGCCCACAGCGGGAAGGAGGCGAAGGCGAGACTTGGCATAGTATTTTTTTTTGGAACCAAAAGGCGAGGGCACAAGACGTTTGTCTCCGGGGTTGGAGCCGCGTGTTTTTATCGGGGACCGCGGCGCGTGTCCCCGAAATGGCGGCGGTGGCAGAGGACGCCTTCAACGATTGCGGCAGCAAATTTTGGCTATTTTCTTCTGCATAACGGGGGGCTCCTCCCTCAACCCAAAATCGTTGGAAAAAGAAATTTTGTCATTCTTGTAAAATAATTTTTTCGTTTTTTTTTTCATGCCTCGTACGAACAGTAGACCAGCGGATTCTTCATTGGGTACAGCAGTAGAACGTTTTTTCTTTCCTCCCCCCCCAAAAAATATATATATATGTTTTGTTGGGAGAGGTATAGAGATCCTTAACGCCTTTTCAGCTGGAAACCCGTTTTTGATACAAGATTACTTGGAATAAGTATAGAAAGGGGTTGAGCCACCGCCCTCAGAAGGCAAATGGCGATGTCGACGCTACCGCACCTTGTGTCAATTTAGCACAAGGAACTGATAGACCGATCAAGGTGGAGGTCGGTGGTGCGCTTGGTGTCGTACGAATGCGAATGCGAGAAGTTTTTTTTTTCTTTTAGGAAGCCATGGGGCCAAATAATGGTTGTTGAGAGCACTGGACTTTGCTTGGGAAGCCAGTCTATCATGCTCTGAGGAGCAGGGAGGAGTAGCGAGGAGTGTAGCGAGGAGTATCGAACAGTGATAGCTGGAGGGGGCTGCCATCCTGTGCCACGACGCGTCTGGTAGACCTACCGCGCGGTCCTCTTGTTTCCGCATGGTTTGGGCTTGCTGGAAACAACCGTCGAGAACGAGAACATGTCTTGTTCTCGAACAAGCTATCGTAGACTACGAAAATGTGTTTTCAAGGGTTGTAAAAAGGTTAACAAGACAATACGCTCGCCTCGCTTTTCTTCTCGCGGCGTAAATGGTGACACATAAATATATATAAAATCCTTCTTTGGTGTCAGGGATTTGGTCAGGAGCTTTTTTTCGTCTCGGCCGAAGTATGCGATTCGCGGAACTGGAATTCTCGGTCGAATATAGCTTCGTTCGAGCGCCGCCTTCGGGGGGCGGCTCCAACGCCCCTCGCCCTGCCGTGTCCGTCCCGCACATCGACGTGAACGCGGGCGGATGCCGAGCGAGACAAGCGAGAAGTTGCAAAAATACCGCATGTCGAGGAAGAATTTCGGAGATTTTGGTTGAATCTTAATGTCTGCAACGCCTGGATGATTTACAAAATTGGCATCATTTCCAAACGGTACTTGATAATGTTTGGAATTTTGCGGTGGCATGTGCAACTTATTATTGTTTCGTCACAGATTGTGTACCGGGCGTTTAATTGCACGCGCCTGGATAATTTACAATATTGGCATCATTTCCAAACGGTACTTGATAATGTTTCCGCAAATACAACTTAATATTGTTTGGTCACAGATTGTGGCGTTTTCTCCACACTCGTGTCATCAAGGGCCCAAGACTCGAGACGAGACGAAGCAAGGTTATTTGCCCCGTCCCGTCCGAGACCCAGAGCAGCGCAGGGAACCAGCTGCCAGGGGTGTGAGACGAGGCATGCACGGCATGGGCTAAAAAACGTTGCCTGCAACAACTGCCCGCCACAGTATAAACGCGCGGAAGCCGCCATGGGTCATGATTTGAGTTTTGCTTTACGTGGTTACTGCTGTTGTTGGGGTAGCTTGGGGATAGACACAATCTAAAAGTGATCGATGCCGAGAAACGAATGCAGGCAAGGGGGTTGACACAACAAAGGAATAACTGACTGCTGTGCTCCAGCTACCTACTGCTGTGGAGTGCCCTCATCAACTGAAACCAAGCAACAGACAGACACACATCTTGCCCGGGATCGAGAGCAGGGGCGCCGATCTGTCAAAGGGCTAATCCAGCCGTCGCGGTCATTCGTTATTCATGGTGCCGCGCTGTAGGCGTCATACGTGCAGCGGTTGGTTGCGTGTGTGCGGTTGGGCTGTCATGTGCTGTGTGCGAGCTGGCCATGTGGCTGCAGGTGTGGCTGCAAGACGACAGATGATACGTCCAGAAGAACGCATGTTATACCAGTAGTAGATCGCTCTAATAATTCGCCTTTTTATATTAGACTATTGCGTTTGGTGCTACTGCAGTGGAGTGCCCTCATCAACTGAAACCAAGCAACAGACAGACACACATCTTGCCCGGGATCGAGAGCAGGGGCGCCGGTCTGTCAAAGGGCTAATCCAGCCGTCGCGGTCGTTCGTTATTCGTGGTGCCGCGCTGTAGGCTTCATACGTGCAGCGGTTGGTTGCGTGTTTGCGGTTGGGCTGTCATGTGCTGTGTGCGTGCTGGCCATGTGGCTGCAGGTGTGGCTGTAAGACGACACATGATACGTCCAGAAGAACGCGTGTCATACCAGTAGTAGATCGCTTTAATAATTGGCCTTTTTATATTAGACTATTGCGTTTGGTGCTGTTGGAGTGTTAATCGTTTTGAGCGTGCTTGGTCTGCAGATACAGATAGGCTCAAAACCGTTCCTTTGCGCGACGTTACGCAAAAGCATTCTGCAGGAGGAGTTACTGTATGAAGAATGTGCATAACTTCGTCGGGTGAATATGCACATGAAAAAATTACATATGCTACAGTCTAATAAGATATTAGTACAACAACGACAGACAACCCACAAAAAGAAATAAACAAATAACGCGTGAGCGATGGCGTGCTTTTCGTAGACGAATGTGCATACTACGACATCTGCGAAAGCTTCCCTACGGCCGGTAACGAAAGCGGGAATACAACTTGATTAGGAAGCAAAATTAGACGGACACCCTTCACAAACAATTCAAAAATCCCTAGACAGCGTACATGACGCAAATGACCAGCCGAATTGCGACCGCGCAAATAATTGCGATCTTAGAGTTAGTGGCGTTTGACCCAATAGGCCAAGACAGACACACATCTTGCCCGGGATCGAGAGCAGGGGCGCCGGTCTGTCAAAGGGCTAATCCAGCCGTCGCGGTCATTCGTTAATCATAGTGCTGCGCTGTAGGCTTCATACGTGCAGCGGTTGGTTGCGTGTGTGCTGTTGGGCTGTCATGTGCTGTGTGCGTGCTGGCCATGTGGCTGCAGGTGTGGCTGCGAGACGACAGATGATACGTCCAGAAGAACGCATGTTATACCAGTAGTAGATCGCTTTAATAATTCGCCTTTTTATATTAGACTATTGCGTTTGGTGCTACTGCAGTGGAGTGCCCTCATCAACTGAAACCAAGCAACAGACAGACACACAGCTTGCCCGGGATCGAGAGCAGGGGCGTCGATCTGTCAAAGGGCTAATCCAGCCGTCGCGGTCGTTCGTTATTCGTGGTGCCGCGCTGTAGGCTTCATACGTGCAGCGGTTGGTTGCGTGTGTGCGGTTGGGCTGTCATGTGCTGTGTGCGTGCTGGCCATGTGGCTGCAGGTGTGGCTGTAAGACGACACATGATACGTCCAGAAGAACGCGTGTTATACCAGTAGTAGATCGCTCTAGTAATTCGCCTTTTTATATTATTGCGTTTGGTGCTGTTGGAGTGTTAATCATTTTGAGCGTGCTTGGTCTGCAGATACAGAATAGGCTCAAAACTGATCTGTCATGCGGATTAAGCTGTTTTGGGGCCTACCTTCCGCAGAGTCGGGGGCGTGGTACGATGTCATACCGATCTAGGATTATTTTTCTATATCCCCTCTAGGGCTCCTCTCATAAGTGAGTTCTTCGTACATTGTTCAAGTAAGCCCGGAGGACCCATCGTGTATCTCACGCTGAGTCGGAGAGCTGTTTTGTGACTATGGTACGATCAAATGCTGATCTGTCATACGGATTAAGTTGTTTTGAGGCCTACCTTCCACAGAGTTGGGGGCTGTGTGTGATAGTGGTACGATTTCATACCGGTCTAGGATTATTTTGTTTGTCTTGTGTGAGGCTTGATTATCCCCCTTTTCCCGTTTAGCTTGCCATTTATCTGGTGTAAGTTCTCTGCGTTGAAAGTACCAATTAGATCGAGGGCATTCCATATCCCCTTTAGCGCCCCTCTCTAAGTCTGCGTAATTCGTTTTTAATTATTGTATATCTTCACCAGTGTAAGTGCCGCGTACATTGAAGTAGCTAATTGAGGGCATGCAGTGTCGTCTTTTTTAGTTCTTTTCTGTGAATGGGTTCTTCGTATATTTTGGAAACAAACATGGTAAGTTTTTCATCTACTGCTGTGGGAGTAAACACCGAGGGGTTTGCCAAGGCACAATCTACGGCGCCTTCCATTTTCCCTTCCGTAAAATAAAAACATTTTCAACCATTCCGTCCGATATCTTTTTTATTGATGCCATGTCCTCTTTCCTTTCGCCTCGAAGCCTCGAAGTGAAGCAGGTTCTCAAATTCTCCTTTCGGCATTTCTGACCTACTTTTACTTGGCGGCGGTTGTAATAACAGCAGTGTTTCGCCTATGCTTGCTTCCTTCGTTTATATGTTTTTCTTCCATCAAAGTACTTTTTTTTTTTTTTCATCCTCCGGCGGATGGGGAAAAATAAAGCTTAAGCTCACCACTTTGTAACCTTTAGAACCTCATATTCGTATTAAACTCTTGGCATTACTTTAAGCTTCAATTTCTTTATAACTACAACTTTTTTCGTCGAGTGCTACCCTTCCTCACCCAAAGAATGGTCGCCATGGAATGTCAAGTTATGATCTTTAAAAACTCATATTCGTGTCAAACTCTCGGCATTACTTTAAACTTCCAATACTTTTAATGTCGAATCGAACAGCTACAATTTTTTCCCTTTTCCTCGTCCAAGTGCCGCCCTGCCCTACCCGAATCATGGGCGCCGGCGAATGCCGGCGCCCATGCGGAGCCCTTGTACAAGACCAAAATTGTTCGTATGAACACTATTGTTATTATTGTTGCAACATTCCGTCGTCGCTTAATTTGTATATAGTTTGGGATCAGTGAGGCCTATCTGCTGCGAACAGCCAGAGACTCTCGCCGCGGGTTACTACCCCCGCGTTGAATTTTCGTTTATGGTAAGTTTCTCCAGTAAAATAAACACTACCAGGTACCTGGTCCAAAACAAACAAAAAACTAATGCCGTTGTCGGCGTGCCTCGCGCACAACGACGGGCGGGCGGAAATGGTCGTTTTTCCCTTAACTACTACCTTTGGTATGTAGTACAGGGTCCATTGCAATGGAAATGGTACAAGCTCTCTCAGTATGTACCGCGAAGGCGTTCTCCAACTCCGGGGACACAATTATTGCGTCCCCTCCTTTTGATTCCAAGATCGCGATTATACACAACAAGCCGGGAGGTACATGCACTTGCGCTGGAGCAAGCGTAGGGCCAGAAAACTGCGCACGACGTGGAACTCCATGAAAGCATTGCCACTGTCAATCGATGTTCATCCCCAAGTATCTACATGTAGCTGTGATATCTGAACAACTCTTGATTTGATTTTATAATTTTCTTGCGCTAAAATTGCCTCTCAGAAAGCGCCTGGTCTGTATCTAGGGAAAATTCAACGCGAGTCGACGAGGGAGTAAAATGCTGAGGTTTTTTCGCGATAACAACTAAGGCAGGCACCGTGGAGGGGGAGGGAGGGAGGGTGCCAGCTACGTAACTCGGATCTGAGCTACGAGAAGGGAGGGAGCTGGAGGAAAACCGGGAAAATAAGATAATATATGGCACCTTAGTAACAGAAAAAAGCAAAAAGAGAGCTATGGACATAGTCTAATGGGGTATATCGCGTTGGTTAACCCTCGGCAGGTGGTAGTAGCACGAGGCTTTGTGCGCGCTATGGTGTGATTAAACTACCTGGCTGGTGTTACAAGGAATTGGTTGCGGCAGGCGAACGGGTAAACCTTTGGCCACGGCGGTCAAACAGACAGACTACTGCCTTCGAACACCTTACCAAATGGCTCCGTTCCCCTCATACCTTCAACACTGATTGCTGTTGACACAGACAAAAGATTGTTGACTAAAGATATCGAAAGTGGCGCCCGCAGCGTTTCAGTTTTGTTTGTGTTGCTCTATTTATTTATTTTTTCTTCATTTCGTTTTTTTCCACACTTCTACTTTCCGGCTTCTGGACAATCCGTGATCACAGGTGTCGTCCCTTCTCCCCCCCGGTTCTTGCCTTCAATTTTTATCGCGCATAAGGTTCAGAAATCCCACTGCTCGTCGATTTTTCATCGAGTGTTGCTAACTGCGCTATACGTGGTATTGACTTGAGATCCTGTGACACACACGACGTATCATACGACGCAAAAACGCCTCCCTCTTTCAAGTTAGCAGCGAGGAATACCACGGTAGCGATGCACAATGTTTTTTTTTTTTACGCGTGCTACGATAGAGGTATTGAGGTATCCTCTTTTTGGCGAAAATGGTTTCTGAATGATGGGGCTCCTTAATCCTCAAAATCGTCGGAAATACGCCATATTAAGGTATACCTTTTTTGACTGAAATGGTTTCTGAATGACGGATTCCATAACCCCAAACCGTCGGAAATAGAGGTGTTAAGGTATACCTTTTTTTGGCTGTTTTCTGAATGACGGGCCTCTCCTCAACCCTCAAAATCGTCGGGAATAGGGGTATTAAGGTATACCTTTTTGCTATTTTGTTTTCTGAATGACAGGGGCTACTTAACCCTCCAAATCGTCGGAAATGCACCGTTTTTTTTTGGAATGATTCTCGTTGTTGTACCCTAGGGTCCATGGGGTTTTTCATCCGATGGTGTACGTAGTAGCAGTTTTATTTTTCTCTCCAAAACGGTTTTTTGGGAGAGGTCTTAAGATCCCGAAATGGAGGAAACCTCTTCTCAGAAAAAACAATGGTTGGTGCTCCCTCTACCGTGACACATGTCTTTTCGAGGCTCGTAACCACTTGGAAGTGCTCCATACCTTCTGCACCCCGAAAAAAAAGCTACTTCCACATGGCATAGGATTCCAAACAAAAAAAAAACACTGCTGTGCACACGAACAAAAAAAATAATGGCATCATTCTGACGATTTCTGGGTTCAGCAAGGGTTAAGGTGAAGCCCCATCTTCCAGAAACCGCTGTATTAGCCAAAAAATGATATACCTTGATACCTCTCTCAAGTTAGCAGCTAGCAGCGCGAACACCCCCTGTACGACTGAATTGAACAGTTTTACCCCCAACTACAATAGCAGCCCCCCAAATAAGGCGATATCTCCATATAAAGCGGTATTCCCATATAATGCGGTATCCCCATACAATGGGGTATCTCCAAATAAGGCGGTATCCCCATACAAGGCGGTCAAAAATCGCCTGGCGCTACTGAGGAATTGCGCGCTCATAACCTGGAAAGAATAAGGCGGCTTCCCTCTACAAGGCGTTCATATTGCTCTGGCACACCACCGCCTTTGTGGGGGACCCCTCTGTAGTGCTGTGTACCCAATCACAGGAGTTTTGTCCCCCAAAAATGTGTATGCACTTCTAAAGGGGGTTCGTATAAACCCTGCCGTCGACGCCAATGTGGGGCTGCGTCCCTAGCAGGCTCTCTCTTGTTTGGCTAAGATGTGGAGGACACACCGAGGCGGGTTGGTTACCTCGGGTCAGCACGGAACGGAACCTGGGACCTCTGGGAACCTTGAACTTGTGTGTAATGAGGCGGTCCTATCTAGAGGAAGTCCACATCAAGGTAAGCCTTTTCTCGCTCCGAACATTGTTCCACACTTAATCCAGGCAGTTCGCCTCCAAAACGTTGTGGATGGAGTTCTAAAAAGAATGGTGATTCCCCTGTCTGCACGGATTCGGTTACCACTTTTTGTGACGATATAATTGAGTTCCGGGCCGAAAGCGGTGCATTACCACCCGCAACTAAGTCTCGCAACCGCTCCAGTGGACGGCGATAAAGAAGCCCCTCCAGGCAGCTCAACATGCCTTGAGGAGGGGGGCACGTCTTGTCCACCCCGTGCCAGAGATGGCTGGCTACCGACGCCCGCCAGGCTACCCTGGAGACCCTGCTTGAGCCCGGCGACAATGCTGGAGAGGTCGGCTATCTGCTTGTGGATGGCGTCGGCAACCTGCACGTAATCCCATTGTTTTGTTTGTTTGTGGGCCAAGGAAAAGGGCGAAGAAAAAAAACGGGGGAAAAGCCGTTCGGAGTAAGCGAGGCAGACACAAAAAAAAACGGCGTTAATATACGTTAAGATTAGCTCCACAAACGTACCAGTAGAGGGGAAAATATTTCTTAGTCTGGGAAATGTAGACAGTGACAAGGGGGAGGGGTTTAAGTCCAAAGTATACATACCGCCAGTGCAATCTCAAATACAAACGCCTGAGAGGCAAAAGCTGGCCAATACCTTTCATTCGCGCTGCACTACAGTATACTTGTGCGAGTGTACGAAGTGTAACATATGTGCGGCATGGCCTTTCAAGGGGCGCCTCTCCCTGAGGCGAGCTTTCTGTGCGGCTGTTTTTCCTTGCGCGTGATACTTCTCGGCAAGAAACAAATGCTCCTCCTCGAGACACGGCAAGCTCTCAACAGCTGCTGCATGGTGCAAAACAGAACGAGAAGTCTTGATTTTTTTTTTCCCGGGACGTTTTTCGAGACTGCGGCAAGCTATATCATAGCTCGTGGATGATGGTCGCAAATGCCACGAAAAATCTTGCCTTATTTGCGGGAGGTCCGTCAACATCCTCGACTTCGACCTCCTCCTGCTCGAGCCTACCGCTATTAATAGCTGCCGTTGCGGCGCCTGCTTTGACTAACGCATCGTCTTCGTCATCGCTCGGCTAGATGATAATGGGGCGAGCAAAGGAGGGCAGCGCGAGGGCGGCGGCGGGCGAGCGGGCAGGCGGGCGGGTGAGTTATACGCCGAACCGCCGGAATTGAGTGCGCTTCGAGACGGTTTGGCAGTAGTTGTGTGCGAACGCCGTGTTCGGACCGGGAGCATAGACGCCTGGTGGCCCCACGTCGTCAGGGTTAGCTATGGATCACGCGCGATGGCGCGGAACAGAGGAAAATCCGCCGCGGGGGGGGTACGCGACGTTATCTCTATGAGCGCCAGGAAAAAAGAGAGCGTGCCAGGGGCGCAGGACTAAAACTACAAAAAAAACGACACCATGCTCTGCGCGCCTCTATGTTGGAATGAAAAACCACTGCACCAATGGGTAGGGATATAGTTAAGAGTACATTAAAACTATTTATATTGTCTGTTTTTCGTTTGAGTCTAGTATACGCCTTCCCGTGTGAGTCTCAGAAATATTATATGAGTGAGGTATCGGCGTATGTATTTACATTTAATTTCTGAGCGTGCTATATGGTGCATGCACGATGCACGGGCTAAACCTTTGCCAGCAGCAACTGTGCGGGCCAGACGTCATCTCGCAATTTCCCCCTGTCTTAGAAGCCCCGTTCCGTGGAGCCCGCGTTATCGCGCTGTGGGAGCGGCTGGACCGGCGGCGATGGTGCTTGCGTCCACGTCTGCAATGCCATGGTGCTCCCGCTTGAAAAACGCATGTTTATGCGTAGAAACCCCCAAAACACATGCTACGATCAAGACCTACGATCGAGACCATCGGTGCTCGGAGCTCCGAAACGGCTCCCTTCCGTCTACGTTCACCCTTACCAATGAACTTGGTCGACTCTTGGCGGAGCTTTGCAGCTACCCTATCTCCGCACGAACACATGGCACGAATGTTGCTCCCCCCCCCCCCCCCCCGATCTTACGGTTTATCTTCCCCCCCCCCCCGTCGATTTTACGCTTTTTACCCCCTCCTCCCCACATCTATCTCATGTTTTGTTCCCCCCTCCCCGATGTCCGCCTGGTCGGTGAAAGCCCGACGTGCTCCGTCCTGGTCATTGTAAGGATGCGAGAGTCTATACTCCTACGGACTAGGGCCGTACATGGTGCGATGATTACACCTCCCCCCCCCCCCGGCGCCCTCTCTCACGTTTCACATCACCGTAGCAGTCCCCCAATGAGGGGGCCTAAGTAACGATATATCCCGATATGAGGTGGTCAAAATCGCGCGACTGGGGAAGGAATTGCACTCATAAGCTGCAACGAATAAGTAACGCTATATCCCGATATAAGGCGGTCAAAATCGCGCGACTGGGGAAGGAGTTGCACTCATACACTGCAACGAATAAGGCGGCTTCCCTCTACAAGGCGGTCACACTGCTCTGGCACACCACCGTCTTATCGAGAGACCCCTATATAGCGCTGTACTGTCTAGTTTTACCGTGGGAGGCTGATCAGGGTTTTGAACACGTTCCCCGTCCTGCACCCACTCCACCGTGAAAATACTCCCCCCCCCACCTGATATTTTATCCCCTTCCCTCCCACATCACATGTTTTATCCCCCCCCCAAACTCCGCCCAAGGGGAATATGATCGCATCACGTCGTGTGAATATGGTAAGGCACCCACGAGGCAGTTACATAGTAATACCCGTAGCTGTCTCTGGAGTGCCCACACCAGAAAACAAAGTATAACTCATTCGCGCTGTCATCCATAAGCAAGAAAGTAGGCACAAGGTTCCACAGTCCGTCTTACGAGCGGTTGTTGAAACGATGCAGTTCACCCTCCATGCGACTCGCCGAACACCTCACGGCGCCTCGCGCTTGGTGCAAGCAATGTCTGCCTGGTTGGTGAAACCCGACGTGCTCCATCCCGGCATATTAGGGATCGAGGGTCTTCGGTCATATAACAGGATTAAGGGGCTGTTACAGACACAGGCCAACCTTTGCAGGTTTCTCTACTAAGCAGGTTCCACGTTGGTCACTCACTTGTACTAGATAAGCTCTTTTCCACACACGCCACGGACGAATTGAACAGCGTTCAATTCCGCGAGGCAAAAGCATCACCCCCTTTTTCCTATACGCACATGCTGCCTTCAAAGGCATGTGAAACCCTTTTATATCCAGCCGTATCCCATATATTACGCCCTGTTAGGCTCCCAGGGGAATACCATAACAGTTACACGACTACGGCCATGCACAAACTGAGTACACCCCCCCGTCCCACTTCAGCTTCAACGCCCCCCCAAATACATACCGCGCACTAGTAGTAACGAGGACCGCCGATAGGGACAGCTCACGCTATCGCTATAGTGGGAACCGAAGGACACGCCAGAAAACCAGCTGGATTGCGAAGGCAATCGAGTTGAATCGACACACGACATGTATGAAAATACGTGGAAATGTGGTGAGCTTAAGCTTTATTTTTCCCCATCCGCCTGAGGTTGTATATATATAAAAAAAACGCGTACTAACGATTTTGCAGCTCTCACCCTGAGAGGCTGATCGAGATCCGGGATGCGATCCCCGCCCTGCTCCCACTCCACCGTGTTGTCCGCGGCCAGCTCCAGCAAAAACGCCTCCGCTAGGTGTAACGGTTTTACCGTTATGGGTACGATCGCGTATCTTCCTACACGATAAAATTATGTACGAGGTGTAACGTGTGTTGTCGTTATGAGTGCGATGGCGTGTTTCCCTATACGAGATGCATATGTTTGTGGCGCAACGGTTTTATTATCTTTGCGGGTGATGGCGTATCTTTCTGTGCAACATAAAAAAATAGGAGTTCATGTCCACAGTTTGCTGATTGGTTGTTGCGTCAAAAATGTGTTTCAGAAGAGCGTTTGTTGTGTGGTTTGTGCTGATAACGTTTGGGGAAAGCGTCAACAACAACAACAACAACAACAACAACAACAACAACAACAACAACAACAACAACAACAACAACAACAACAACAACAACAACAACAACAACAACAACTACTACTACTACTCACCGGATATCAAAATGTGCTCCCCCGCCGACTGACTCCCTATCAAAAACGCCTCCGATCGAGCAATAATTTTCCTGAGATGAAGCTTGGTTAAACGGGGCTTAGAGCCAGTCTGTTTTTTTAGCACGCGATGCACGGGAGAGAGACGTATGGGGCCGCACCGTCGGACATTGTATTAGGTTTTGGGCTCTGGGGTAAACTGAGGCCTCCTGCCACGGCAGGCGGTCCCACTCATGCTTGGCGTGCTCCTCTCTTCCTTAGACAGCCGGGCATGACCACTCAATTGGTCGAAATCACAGTTGTCGTATTTGAATTATTATCATTTTTAAGTTATTACGTTTTTCAATTTTTCTGCATGTATGCGTTGAAGCTCATTTATTGAGGTCGCACCGCATTCATTTGTGGAACGTACCTGCCGGATATTCACAACTACAGAGTTCGCGATCAGTCATGACTAATTTTGCTTATTATCAACCCTAGTTCTTGATTGAAACATCGGCCTCAGTTCTTTGTTTGTCAAGCCGCACAAAGTCAACCCCGGAGCATCCGGCTACCCGGACTTGCCCCGATGGCGAGTACCTCCGGTATAGTGCAGAACCCCAAAAAAGGAACAAAAGCGCTGGACCCAGGCTGGGTCTTTTATTTGGTAGCATGATATATAGCCCCTGAAGCACACAGATCATCAATATATCATTAGTAATTCATATAGGAATCTGATCTGTGCGGCGTGTGAAACTTTTCCGCCCAGTTACGAGGAGGGCAACGATATGGCTACGGAGGCCTACCCTTGTTGGGGTAAGCGGGGGGGGGGCGGGGAGTATAGTCATATAATGCATGGCCGTAGTCCTTTTCTTAGGATCATAGATCCCCGCATCCCTGCCATGCCTGGGCGGAGTACGTCGGGCTATCACCGCTCAGGGAGACATCGCGTGCACCAAGCGCACAGCGTGTGAGGCGATCGACGAGCCGCATAAAGCGTGTTACTTCCTGCGACGTTGGACCGCTTGTCAGGCGGATTGGGCCGGGTGCGTTGATTGGTTAATTTTTTCTAGGTGGGGAGAGGGGGGGGGGTGAAGTGGTGAAAGGGGCGCCAGCGAGCTTGCAACATCGCGGTTCTCGTGCTTTACCGGGACCTTCTGCAAGGCATTTCTTCCGAGGAGGGGGGGGGGAACGCAGACTGCCACTTCATTTTTTCCGGACTCCCAAGGTCAGAAGATGAGAGGCAGCAACGAAGCGTTCTAAAAAATAGAGATAGCACTTTTTAGCTAAACTTTTTTGATTTGATGACGGAGCCCCTTAACCCACTTCCAACACCTAATGTATACCCTAGTCTAACTCCGAGTGTTTTGTCCCCATGTCAGGAGTGCGGTGTTTAACCTGAAGTAATCGGAACTTCATTCTTGTTTTGAATTATATCGTATAATTCAGTATTTCTAGGCTAATGGGTTTCTTCATCGGTTTTGCTATTTCAGTTTTCCCCCTACACCAGTTTTGGGTTCGAAGTACGGAGCTCCTCAAGCGAGGAAGAAGCCCCAGAAAAAAAAACGGTGCACTTCTATCGTAGGAAGTATGAAACGACCTACTAATAGTATACTAATAGTAGGGGACTGACTCTCACCAATCTAAGAATGTAGTAACCGATGGCTGGCCCTCCCACTGAAGGGTCCACCTGCCACGCCCTATCCCGGACAGACAGGCACACCGTAACCGTCGTAGGGTTGCGCTGAATCGTCACTGGATAGAACGGGTTCTAGGAATAAGGAGGTCGGGCGGGGGGCGGGGGGCGGGGGGCAGGGGGCAGGGTGTGTGGAGGGTGGGGGGTCGGCGGGGGGGGGGGGGGGGGGGGAAGGGTGCAGGGGGGGGGAAGGGTTGGGGGCGGGGGGGGGGGGTCGGGGGCCGGGGGGGGGGGGGGGGGGGGAGAGAGGGGTGCGGGAAGGGGGAAGGGCGAAGGGGGGAAGAGAGAAAGGGGAACGGAGAAGGGTGAAGGGGGAAGGGGGCGGTCGGTGGTCGGTGGGCCGGGAAAGGGGAAGAGGGAGGTCTGGAGCACGGTCGTGGTGAGCTACATGCAGGGTGTGGGCGTATACATCGTGTGCAAGCGACGATGTGCAACGTGCTAGGTGTATCGGTGGCGGGATATAGCCCGTCCTCTCCGAAATTTAAGTTGGCTTCCTAGCTCTAACCCTAATCGACCACCTGACAAAACAATCACCCAGTTCGCCGCCCGTTTGGTTTCACGTAAAACAGATATCTATCAATCACTATGATTAGTACATTAGAATGATACTGTGAAAACCTGCAGAAACGAGGGACTGGTACAGCCACCGCCGGAGCCGGTGAGCGGGTTGCCGGGGAGCCACTTCCCGTGGTAGACCTTCCGAAAGAGCCCCCTCGATTGTTGATCGGAGGAGAACGAGACGCATGTCAACACCTGAAAGAACGGTTGGCAGTGTTGTTGTTGTTGTTGTTGTTGTTGTTATTGTTGTCTCATCGCCGCCATAGTCAAGTCCGCGGTCACAGGACAGGTTCCAATCGCCCTGGAATGGAATAATATCCTCAGGAAACAATCAAACAAACAAATCAACCGTGCAAGGTGTGTGTATGTGCGTGTGTGTTTGTGGTTGTGTTATCTGCACTTGTTTTTGACCGTTTTTACATGGATGGGCCACAGTGCTCAAAGTACAGGGGCCTAGACGACGGGGCGGAACGCGTTCGCTAGAGATTCAACGTTCGTTACGTGCGAGTGGGAGCGCTCCTGCCACCCATCTAAGCCACCCCCCCCCCCCCCCCCCCCCCTCTCTCAGCGTCCCCCTACAGTAGTCGTGATCCCTCAGTCGTGCAGATCCTTGCCATATGACAATGCCCGCACTAAAGCGGCACCTTGAACTACCCCGGGAATGTGTTAATAGTGCGGTACTCTGTAGGACCAGGTCGTGACAATCGAGTTTCACCGCATTAAACTGGGTACCCGCACTAAATCGTACCGTACTAACCGGGGAACACGACTGTACCTCGAGTCTCCCGATACACAAACTGCAACTGAACCAATGATATCTTGTCCGACACACAAACCACACCCGAGGCGATTTTCCCATTCTCCTGGTATGCACAAAATACCCCTGCTTTCCCAGCGCCCCATTGCGCCGCTCGCTGTTTTCGGCCGCTTTTCGTTTGAGCTTGCCTGCGAAAATTCGGCGACAAAATCTTCAAACGCCATCCAGAACCTGCTTGATCTCGGACCTTCTTCTGCGTCACGACCGTTGGTGGAGGCGGCTGTTTCACCTCCTAACTCTCCCCCCTCCCGCCCCGACCTAAGATCGGTGTCGATAGACGGGTATCGTTTCCACAATCCGCTTGTGCTCGACCAGTCCCCTTTCCACTCGCCGATCTCCCACGGACAGTCAAGCTTTGCGGATTAGAGGTAGCTCCGCCGCGCGGGCCAGAAAAAACGAAAGATGTGGGGGGGCGGCGGGAGGGCAAGAAGGGCGAGAGGGTGTGCAAAATGCTGAAATTATACAAAAAGCAGTAGAAATTGCGGCAAAATACACCGCGAGAATTAATCCGGGGCATAGAATTAGGTGAATATATTAAAAATAGGCAATCCCAATAGCCCTTGCGAGCCGCTTTCCCACCACGAACATAAAATATCCAAAGCGGAATAAGTCGGTATTCTGAAACCGGAATGGAGGGGGTGGGACGAGGGATTGGGGGGGGCGGGGGGAGCGGAGCGGGAGGGGTATGAGGCCCCGCGGGCGATTATTGAGGGAAGGATGCTACCGTAAGCGTCCGCGGCCGCGCCCGATCCCGTCTGTTCCACCAGACAGGTTCACTTTTTATCGCGCGAGGGGAGGAGGTGCCTGGTGGCCAGCAAGATTTATAAGCAAACTTATTCGTTGCCCAGCATGTATTCTGCCCCGCACGCGGCCACATCCCGTAAAACGCGCATGGTATTCAGCCATTTAACACACTACCCGAAATGGAATTCCGAGCCTCGTATTGCTCCAACACGAGGAGGGCACACAGGGCGTTTTCGCCAGGGCTTTTCGCGAGTCGGGCCGGGTCAGGGTGGCCCGACGCGATTGAAGATTTCATATTTCGAAAACCTCCTGATCCGACCTGACTCGATGGCCCGTGAGATTTCAAAAAACCCCTGACCCGACCCGACCTGAATCGACGACCTGTGATATTTTGAAAGCATCCCGACCCGGCCCGCGGCGAGTCGGGTCATGGCCCGTGAAAAATCCTGGTGTTTTTCAGCAAAATCTTGTGGAGATGTGTCCATCGATCGACGCGTGACACATGCATGCTACGGCAGAGCTGTACCTTTTTCTGTCTGAGACACTCCTTAACATTCCTCACATGAAAAGACGCTCTATACATCCTACCCCCCTCCCCCCCCTAAAAAACAAAAAGCGTTTCCGAGAAAACGGAAAAGTGCAGCCCGGTGAAACAATCCGACCGTGGCCTAGCTAGTAGGTACGCCAAAAAAAATAGTGTCTCTAAACCAAGAAAGACGTTTCCGACGATTGTATTAGTAGGTTATTAATAGGTTATAACAGGTTATTAATAGGTTATCAATAGGCCATTAACAGGTTATTAACAGGTTATAAACAGGTTATTAATAGGTTATTAACAGGTTATCAATAGGTTATTAAGAGGTTATCAATAGGTTATTACCAGGTTATTAACAGGTTATTAACATGTTATTAATAGGTTATTAGTAGGTTAAGGAGCCCCGCCATTCAGAAAATATTTTTCCTTACAGGGGTTACCTCTATCGTTGCACCCGTCGCATCGTTGAACGATAGAGATCACCCAGTTATCGAGAAAAAATATCAGCTTGGAAAATTGTCCCAGGGGACGTGTTATGTTGTTTGTTGTTTTACGGCACAGCAAACAGAACCCCCCCCCCAACCCCCCCCCCCTGTCTCCTCCGAGAAAATACGGTGTATTGTACCTCCACCATTTGGAAGTTGGCGGCGTCGTGCGTCGGGGTCGCCGGGGCAGACGATTCTTGCAGCTGTCGAATCCCGTACCCCCGACCTGCCACTAACCCGCCTTGTTGGCGGCCACCACTGCTAGTACCGCCGCTGTCACTGCCGCTACCGGTGGTTGGCCCCTGCTTGAGAGAGAGAAATCACGTCGCAAACTGTTAAGCTCCGGTAGTTGGAAGGAGAAGATGGAAGTCGGCGCAGCAAAGTCTTCAGAATGAATACTTTCCAACCGCACGCTTTTTGTCAGGGATAATCTTCTTGAAACTAGTGTGACATTGTTTTTAAGGGGCAAAAACAAAAAGGGTGAACACGAGGCACTTTGAACTCGGTGAATCGAATGGCAGCACGACGATAAAAACCGATCGTTGTCGAGGATAGCGAGAAGGTTGCAGCCAGCAACTACTACTCTGTACTAGCATGATGTTGAGCGGTGCTTCTCGTTGAGAGCAGGGTGGCGGTAATTTGGTTGTCTGGGGTGTGGAGGTGTC
>JABAKD010000012.1:4995343-5077843 GCA_012845835.1 Undaria pinnatifida | reverse complement strand
TTATCCGCTCACTCTGAGCCAGATCCCGACACAGAAAAGCCAAGTTATCTATACAAAGTAGCCCTGAGAGGCCGCCAGGCCGCGAGGGGAAGGGAGGAAGAAGCCGGAGGACTGCGACCAATGACCTGGGGATGGAATGTTGAGGAGGATCAGGATTGATTATATCGGTAGCAGCTAAAATTAAAAAATATCCATGGGGCAAGTGAAATTGGTAAATGGTTGGCAGAGGGTCACAGGAGAGATACTACTGCTTTGTGGATGAACGTTCCATTTATATCGGAAGGGCATCTAAGCGATAATATCGGAGGGCGAACGAAATAACAATGACTAAGGCTACGGTGGGGAGGGCACGTTGAGGCGCGCGCGAATGGCTACCGTAGATATTTGCAAACTTGAGCTTTCGACACATGCCACCAGGTAGAAGTGCATCATGTATTTTTTTTCTCTGGGCATGGTTCTTAAGTTGAGCTCTACAGAAAAAGTTCAACCCGACGAGCAGATCCATGGGCTATGCGTACCAAATAAAACAAAAAAAAATATCCAAAAACAAACAAAGACTTTTCGGACGATTTTGGCTCAAGGTATACCCTGTCATTTAGAAACATTGTTAGAGAAAAAAGTGCCATGAATATCCCTATCGCGTTTTTCTGTTTTGTTTTATGTGTGCACCGCCGCCATGAAATTGTTTTTTTTTTGCATGAGCGGCAGCAAAAACACAATTCAAGTCCGTTTTTTTAGGGCCGCGCGGAGCCACTCGCGCGAGTTGTGGCATACACTCGGTGGTGCAAACGGGGTGTACTGCACTTTATAACAGTAAAATACTATTACAACGACGTAGCCTGGAGTTTGGTCACGTTTTGTCCCGCCGCTGCAATTGCGGAGGCCGTTACCACAATTTTAAACGGAAAAAAAGCCCCCCCCCCCCAATACAAAACAAATGCACTATTGTCGGACGCGTGCTACGGTTGAGGTACAGTACCGCTGTTTGGCCGAAACGTTTTCGAAGTGACGGGGGCTCCTCAACCCGAAAAATCCTCAGAATTTCGTTCGTATATATAAATTTGGAAATCTTTTTCGTCGTATTCCTAGGCCCACGGGATTGTTGATCGGGACACACCTTGATTTTCTCCAAATCAGTCTTTCGGGTGCGGTATTGAGACCGTCAAGTGAAGTGCCTCAGAGAAAAAATGGAGAAACTCTACCATAGCGTGCGTTGTTTGTTCCGTTTTATTGGTACGAGCGGGCAGTTTTTTTTCTCTCGAAGAACGCTGCAGGAGATGACGAAAAAAAAAACGATCCGGCACACCCGAACTCCTAAACGTGCAAGGCGTTTCACGGCCCATGGGGCATGGTCGTTTCAGAGCCTACAAAATCAGCACCGCTGAGTAGACGCCGCCAACTCTGAACGTTGCGTCGACGGTAAATGGATTCCGTATACGGGGCTTGTATGTTTCCAATATCCAGGGCTTTCCACGGGTCGGGTCATTTCTCGTGGGTCTGGCCGGTGTCAGGATGACCCGATCCGACCCGACCCGACCCGACCCGACCCGACCCGACCCGATCCGACCCGACCCGACCCGACCCGACCCAACCCCACCCGACCCGACCCGACCCGACCCGACCCGACCCGACCCGACCCGACCCGACCCGACCCGACCCGACCCGACCCGACCCGACCCGACCCGACCCGACCCGACCCGACCCGACCCGACCCGACCCGACCCGACCCGACCCGACCCGACCCGACCCGACCCGACCCGACCCGACCCGACCCGACCCGACCCGACCCGACCCGACCCGACCCGACCCGACCCGACCCGACCCGACCCGACCCGACCCGACCCGACCCGACCCGACCCGACCCGACCCGACCCGACCCGACCCGACCCGACCCGACCCGACCCGACCCGACCCGACCCGACCCGACCCGACCCGACCCGACCCGACCCGACCCGATCCGACCCGATCCGATCCGAACCGATCCGAACCGAACCGAACCGAACCGAACCGAACCGAACCGAACCGAACCGAACCGAACCGAACCGAACCGAACCGAACCGAACCGAACCGAACCGAACCGAACCGAACCGAACCGAACCGAACCGAACCGAACCGAACCGAACCAGCCCCCACCCAACCCGTTCTGACCCGCAATATTTGAAACACCTACGAACCCGATATTGGACACCTCCTGACCCGACGCCCAACCCGCGGGTCGGGTCATGACCCGCGAAAAGTCCTGAAAATGCAAAATATCCTCGCTGTTATCACCTTTATCGCGGTGCCTGTCGGAAACCAGTACTTTCTTCAGCATCTCCGGCGCGGTTAGGAGGATGTTCAGGGCGCTCACTAGCCAAGCGTCTCCCAAAGCGCCCTGTACAACAACGGAGGGGGTCCCGTCTAAAACCTCCACACCAGGAGTAGCGGTACAACAGCACGATTTCGAGGGGCAATGGACAGTCGTGCAGTGGAGGATTACTGCGAGTCGCGTTTGGAACGCTCTCAAAGACAACGGATCGCGTTTCGGACGCGCACACAGCTAACGAGTGGAGTTCCGGACGCGTACATGCGTACACCGCAGCGCTAAGAGCCCTCGTGCCCCTAGAGAGCAGAGGAATTGGGAGAACAGGAGGATCGGGCTTGCGTCGCGTTTGCCTGCCACGCAGGATAGGGCTTGGCTTGACACATGCTACTAATAGGATACTAATAGTACTGGTACTACTCTAATAGTACGAGAGAGGTGCACTTTTTTTTTTTCCGAGACTTCTAACCTCTTGAGGAGTTCTATTTTTTGTTTCCGAGGCAAAAACGTTTTTTGAGTAAGCTGAACGTGCAACCCGAGTGACCAAACCCATGGCCTAGGAATAAAAACGTTAATCATATTACAAAACATTATTACAGTAGTATTGCAAAACAAGAACGAAATTCTTGCCGTTTTTTTTCAGGGGCGGGGTTAAGGATCCCTGTCATTCACGAAAACATACGGCCGAAAAATGCTACCCAGCACGCGTCGCCTATCGCAAGAAGTCGGTCAGCCACTAAAAATTAAGTAAAGTAGTCTAGAGTATTTGCTGCAAAAGTATTCATTTTTTTTTGCTGTGGAAATGGCGGCTATCATCTACTTGGGTAGTGCAACAACCCCACTAGTGCTGCCAGCGTGCCGCCGTCTAGCAAGGAGGGCATCAAGACAGTATCGGCTGGAGGCCTCAGCCGTTTTAGAACTTTACACCCAACTTTTTAGTGTTTTTTTTTTTTGTCGTGGTAGCAAAAAAGTTTAGGACAAGAGTACGTCCGGTTGCTCCTTACGCCTTCCGCGGCGAGATGGCCGCACGCAGAGGTTACTAGACGGCATTTGTCGTCGAAGCCCTTTTAGCAAGACGACAAGACACTGATGCGCAGCGTTTTGCGCGCTTCGATTTTCTAACTCTCTAGACGATGCTTGCCAGAGTATCGGCAAGTTTCCATTGAACGCGCAATGCACTGAATGGTATTCACACTCACTTCTGAGAGGAACTCCTTTTTTTCGGGACGCAGACCAGGACATAGCAAAATCGCTAAGCTATACGTAGACCACCCTGAAACCAAGGAATGGGAGGAATTTTTACATGGGTTTTTGGATACCTCCACGCACCGGTAGGAAACGTCACCGGGCTATGGCACCCCCGAACCTCCTGCCGGGATATGCGAGCCCATACCGCCAAGGATGGGGGCATCGCGCCCGGGGGGGGCTGTTGAGGGGTACGGTATAGGCTTTCCGCCGAGGCTGGAAAGGTGGAGTCGCTGTAGAGGCAGCCGGGTTCGGCCAACGCGTGCACTATTTCGTCCTCCTGGGTGAGAGCTTCCTGAGACACGAGGCATACAGCACACGGCACCCATCAGCACACGGCACCTGTTAATAGTAAGGCGCAGAAACAATGCTGAATACTTGTTCAATGAATTAAATATCAGATCGGTATATTAGTTTCAGCTTGTGTCCCCGTCCATACCCGAGTTATGTTAGTATCAAAGGTGCGCAGGACGATTATGGACCGAAATCGCCTTCGGAAAATCATCTTGTTAACCCTGGCATCATCCAGGGGTGTCATCGATCTATCTTCAAAGAGAGGAATACATCTGTATAAAACGCACGGCCGGAGTGTGTAGCTTGCAAAAATGAGTATCAACATTTAAATTGATGGAACTGATTGTACAGCTACAAGTATTAATAACGTATCTGAAATAATTTTGAAAAATATTTCCCAGGTCGGCTTTCATATTCGGGGGAGGGTGTGCTCTACATTAACTTCGGTATGACGTTTCCCGGAGTTGTTTTTTTCTGCCGTTTTTTTTTCTTACATGCCGTGTACAATTTAACCTCAATTAGTCCTGCCGTCGACGCCACATGTTAAATTAATGGAGGGAGACACAGAGTGCCCCCTGCAGATCTGCCAATTGAGCAGGTCCTCGGAGAGTACTCACTTTCGTTTCCTTCATACATAGAGATGTAGCTTTATTCGTTTCCACCAGAGCAAGGGATAGCTTCTGAGATCAGAGACGCGTGCCTCCGATCTATTTCCTAACTTTCCTGCATATACAACGCCAACCTTATCATACGAAACCCATCCAAATGATCTCAAATTCGGATAATTACAGGCCTTTCGAGGCCGTATTATAACAATTCGCAATCCAGCGCTATTAAATAGCTGGCGTATATCCTTCAGTTGCCGTGGTAATGGCATCGCGAGCTGTCCCTGCCGGTGGTCACCGTTACTACTATTATACAGTCGCCCAAGCTGCCGTGGTATTTTTATTTTTATTCTTTACTTTTTTTCGCACACTTCTACTTTCCAGCTTCTGGACAAGCCGTGGTCACAGGTGCTGTCCCTTCTCCTCCCCGGTTCTTGCCTTCAAATTTTATCGCGCATAGGGTTCAGCAATCCCACTGCTCGTCGATGTTTCATCAAGTGTTGCTAACTCACGCTCTCGCGCTTTCCGCAAGTCAATTTGTGCGCAAGAAAAAACCCCCACGAATTTACGTGATGGGTAGACTATGCACTCGGGGGGATTCGAACTCACGAAACTGACCTATACCAGGCTCGAGGATAGCCTGAGAACGCCACCGGGGCGACCGGCTACATACACGAATGCGTGAGTACGTCGACCCGACTTGATCCCTCGGGGGAGTGGGTGCGGTGGAGATAGTCTCTGAAATCAGAAATCTGCACTAAAACCGATATTATCTCCGTCAGTTTTATATCAGAGGGGTCGGTACTCTGCTGTTGTTGTTGTGCGAGTTCATTCGTGCATTCTCGTACGTAGAGCGACGAAACGAGGAGGGGACTCAACCAACCCACCTTTTCGTCCTGACAGTCGAAGAAGTTGCACCCCAGCTCGTGAGAATCCTGTTTGCGCATCCTGCTGTTGTGGACATCGGTGTATCTTACGACTGCACCAGACTGCTGTAGTGCCAGAGTGCACGCTTCGGATCGCGCGGGTATTTGTAGTACCCACGGGCAGACCCGGATCGATACCCGGATATCCGGATACCTGTTATTAATAATTGTAAACGGATACTCAAGTTTTCAGATGCTCTGGAGTCTGGATACTCGAAAATCGGCAGATCAGAAGATATCAGATACCAAGTACCAGGATCAAGGGCGTTAGCAGGCTACGAGCAGGCTAGCAACTAGCAGCTACCAGTTACTCGGTTCTCGGCTGTCGGCTCTCGTCTCTCGGTGCTCGTGCTCATGACTCGTGAGTCATGATGAATCAGTAATGATTCATGACTCATGACTCAAAATATTAACCACCCGAAGCGACAGGAGTTCCACCGTGTTTATTTGCGCCGCAAAATTTCTTCATGAAAAAAACGAAGAGCATGTGGGGTGGCAAGCGTGCAACAGAGCAGCAGGGGTACATAGGCGACACGCCATCATAGAATTTGTCATGCTGCAAGCCACACGTCTGAGGTCCCAGTACCCGGAACGTCAGCAGCACCAGCAGCAACGGCGACACAAGGCGTCGGCCGGTGGTAGCCGCTACTGCTGCAGGCCAGGCCCTAAACTTTTTCTCCTGTTTGCGGCTCTCGGATCGGCGATAGGTGACCGCACGGGGGGAGGCGGGGGGTCGAGTAGCCACAGATCACCACCACCACCATCACCGTCTGCTTTCTTTTTCGGACGTGGTAGCGGCAGCAGCAGCAGGGACAGTGCGCCTCCCGTACCGGAGACGTTGTCCCTCGGGGACAAGTTGCGAAGTTTTGGGGACAGGTTTAGACGAGACGGTGGCGCAGACGGCTTGGAGGGAGGCGGGGGTAGCAGGATCAGCAGCAAAAGAAGCGGCAGCAGCAGCAGCAGCAGTAGCAGCAGCAGGAAAGCTATGGCAGAAGGAGGAGCTAAAGGGCGGGATGATGGGGTAGCGGAAGGAGCGGCGAACGGGCAGCGGAAATCTAATGGTGGCAATAGCTTCATTGCGGGCGGCCTCGCGGGGTCTATCTCCACTACGGTCACGTGCCCGATAGAGGTGCGTTGTTTCCCCTGCTACTGCCGTGCTTCCTCTTTTTATTATTATGCTAGAAATAAACATACTATTTCAAATACGTCAGATGTGAGTTCGACCGGTTGACTGTTGTGTACCAGAGGTACACTCATATGTCATCATTTTTTATTTCCAAAAAATGTTAATTTTGGGAGAGTAAAAACACGTGGCTGTGCTGTGTGCTGGCACAGAGCTGTGCATCAAGAACAAGGCCACAGCGCCACAACTGCTGTGCAACCCCACAGCCCAAACGCCGAGCGCCCCACATGGTCCGCAGGTTCGCAGGGGGCGTGTATGGTACGAGGTCATCGCTTGTATATATGATGCCTGAAGGCTCGTGCGTAATTTTTACGTTGGGGTCTTTGGTACGTGTAAAATTGCAGCTGGTAAATTGACGCGCCGCCACCTACATGGTACCTGTAACGGCAGGGACAAGAGCAGGGTACCGCACCACATCGCGCAGGGTGCCGTATAGAAGTACCTTCTCTTTTTACTGCTGTGTTCCAACCTGGCGGTGCCGAATCTATTAATAATAAAATACTCCGAGAGTATCAACTAAGTGATCATCTAGGAAATTCACCTCGTCTATATACATATAAGATGTACCCTGGTTAGCTTTAGCTGGCAGCTCTCAACTGGTACCTGCAGCATGCTGACAGCGCCACCAGAAGGCGGTGATACCACATTATTTGACATTTCTAACCATTTTACCCTTGTTGTTGTCACATCAACTCGCATGATCAAGTCCGTTGTCACAACACAGGCTTCAGCCACGCTGTTTTTTCTGTTTTTTTTTCTTCGTCCTCGCACTGCTCTCGCGCTCCCGCCCAGAAGTAACTCAGATCCGGGGCCACATAGCGGGCCCTCCTCCCCCCTCCCCACTACGGTACGTGCCTTGATCTTTTATCGCGAGAAGAACTCAGCGTTTTCTTCCCATCGTCAACTCGCGTCGAATTGTGCTTACCCACGCTGCTAGGCGCTCTCAGCAGTTGATCCTTTTTTTTTTTGTTGCTTTCTTGCGGATACAGTCAAAATCTCACCAAGGACAGTGGGAATCGAACTCAGGGACCAACGCTTGTAGTATTCGAGGGTATAACCACTAGACCACCGGGGCGACACGTATGCGAGAAGACGTGTGCCTACGTGCTAGACTGGACGGATAGGGAGGCGTCGTCAGTTAGGAGCGCGGGGAGAAGGGGAATCTGCACACGCAAGGAGTCATGACGTTTGCCGTGGGGAGGACTTTTTTCGACGACAGCAAACTTGACGCAGCCCTACGCAAGCACTCTTAATACCGCGACCACACCGGCATGAAATCAACCGACCGTATCAAGCTATTGTTCAAGAGGATCACGGGAGCACAGACTTTTGACGGTGAGTAGTGGTTCACCGCTACACCGCTACATCACCGTGATTCGCTACTCGCCGTCAAAAGTCTGTGCTCCCATGAACCTCTTGACCAATAGCTTGATGCGGTCGGTTGATTTCGCGCATTGTGGTCGCGGTAGTGCTTGCGTGGGGTTGCGTGAAGTTTATTGTCGTGGATACAGGTCTTCCCCACGGCAAACGGCATGGCTCCTTGCGCGTGCAGATTCCCCTTTCCCTCACTGCGCTCGTAACCGACGACATCCCCATCCGCCCAGTCTAGCATGTCTGTGCTCCCGTGATCCTTTTCACCAATGGCTTGATGCGGTCGGTTGATTTCACGCATTGTGGTCGCGGTAGTGCTTGCGTAGGGCTGAGAGGAGTTTGTTGTCGACAAATGTCTTCCCCACGGCAAACGTCATGACTCCTTGCGCGTGCAGATTCCCCTCCTCCTCCCCGCCCTCGTAACTGACGACACCCCTGTCCGCCCAGTCTAACATGTAGGCACACGTCTTCTCGTAAACGAAACAGGTACTGACGGTGGTACATGCAGCAGTTGAGAGGGAGAATAGAGGTATAATGTTTTTTGTTCCCCTCGAGAAGGGTTTTGTCATTTTCGCGCACAGAATGATCCCCTTCTCCCCCCCCCCGCCTCCTTTTCAACACCGCCCCCGTAAAAACTCCGCCGTCCCCTCACCGGTTATACGACTTACAGGATACCTGGTACCTGGTATACTTGATAAACTGATGCATTCCTTCCACAGCAGCCAGATTTTGTCCCCCTCAACAACGGGTTTTATAGTTTTTACGCGCACAGGTTGATTAACATCACCCTGTTGACCCCGGTACAAGCTACACTGCTGAAGTTCTAATGGAGGTCGTCGACCTATATCCTTCACGAGGACACACCCAGTGAATACGCGCGATCGGAGTATCACACGCAGCTTGCAAATATGAGTTTCGACCATATTTTGATCTCACAGCTGGAGTGTATTTTTATTTTTGTAATGCGTATGAAGGGGATTCGGTCATTGGGTTGTATTTTTTTTCTTTTCCGAATCAGTTTTTGGGGTGGGGCACTATTATTTTCGCTAAAGAGGGACGCGATGTCATACGCCGAAGCAAGTCGCACATCCGCCAATAAATGTAAAAGTAAAATCGGAAGTCAGCGTACGTCGTACGTTCAACAGGCCCAAGTTGGTACACACGTTTCAAAGCCCGCAACTGACACCGACTACGACACCGTCAGCTACCAATCTACAAATCCGAAGAGAAAAAACAAGACTATTAACACTAAAAGGTGCAACCGCCTGACAGCGTCGTACATTCATATCATACTCCGTACGAAGAACAATGGCTACGTAGTATTGTGCAAGGGCTCCGCTCGGCGGGCGTCTGACGCCGCCTGCTCCGCTCGCGCAAGGAAGAATACTACTAAATGTGAAGGGGGCATACATAGGAGGCCCGTGAGTTGATGTAACTAGCGATTTGATAATGCCAAGAGCTACTTGTGCAGAGCTGATCGCCCTGTGCTGTGCTGTGTGCTTGTTGGCGATGACACGTCTGATCGGCCGTACGGGTGTAGTTTTCGGGGGAGGGGGGACTTGAAGAGGACCGCGAGAGGACAGTCAAATGAAGAAAGCGAAAATACAAGTACACACGTACATACGGGTACCTGATGTCTGTTGCTTCGCATGATACCTGTTGCTACTACTGTATGTCCGAAAGAAAGTACAGCGCAGCATGAAACAACACCGCACCGCAGGGCAAGGCACGGTATCGCACGGCACTGCACTGCGCTGCGATGCGCTGCTGAGCTATAGTTTGGGCTGAGCTGAGCTGGGAGTGCATTTTTGTTATTCAAGAATGTACTATATGTACAAACCCGGTGTAATAGTACCGATACCTGGTATTATACGTCGACTGATACCTGGCATGTACGAAAGAGTACGTACAGCAAAGCACGCAGCACGGCACAGCACGGCGCGGCACCGTACAGCACCGCACGGCAGGGCGCGGGCGGCATCGCACGGCACCGCACGGCGCTGCGCTGCTGAGCTGAGCTGAGCTGATGAGCCAAGCGCTCAGCTGGGACCTGGCACGATTATACTTCGAGCGACTGAAAAAGGAAAGGCGAAACATTAAATGAAAGAAAAGCTGGACCGTTCCGCAAGTAATGGAAGGAGGTGGTTTTCAGGTGGGAGATCTTGAGAAGCCAGGGATGTACCAACCGAGCCCGCTCGGGAAAAATACAAAATACAAAAATCAGTAAGTGCACGTCAACTTCGTACCTGGTACGCCATGCCGGTGTGTGTGTTCTCCACATTGAACTGATATTTCCACCCATCCACACCCAGCGCAACCAGTGTTCCGTGCTGATGCCTCATAAGAGAGACGAGCTCTGTGGTCACAAACTACGAGACAGAGATACATATTGCAAAACAAACAAGGTGATTTTGGCCATGCAATGCCAACCGCAACGAAAGAAAAAACAAGAGAAAAAAAAAACGCAAGCCAGCACACCAGACTACTTGCGCAACAAAACAATACCTGGTGGGGCACATGTTACCAGGTGCCACGTTGCCAGTCTTAGTCCCAAATACCCGGGGTATGACGGGTATGACGCGCGCTACGACAGAAGAGCGTTACTTTTTTTCGGAGGTTTCCTCAATTTGGGAGCTTAACCCCTTGAGAGCCCCCGAACCCCTCCCTATACTAATTCCAAGTAATTTTGTCCCCAAAAACGGGTTTCCAATTGTAAAGGGGTCAAGACCTCTCCCAAAAAGCTGATTTGGAGAATCATAAAACTGCTACGTACCGGATGAAAAATCCCGTGGCCTAGGTACACAACGAGGAATCACGAAAAAAAAAAAATGGCCTATCTTCCGACGATTTTGAGGGTTAAGGAGCCCCCGTCATTCAGAAAACAAAATAGCCAAAAAAGGTATACCTTAACACCCTCTATTTCCGACGATCTCGAGGGTTGAGAAGCCCCCCCGTCATTCAGAAACCATTTCAGCCAAAAAAATGTATACCTTAACACCCTCTATTTCCGACGATTTTGAGGATTAAGGAGAGCTCCGTCATTCAGAAAACATTTCAGCTAAAAAAAGGTATACCTTAACACCTCTATTTCCGACGATTTTGAGGGTGAAGCAGCCCCTGTCATTCAGAAAACCATTTTCGCCAAAAAATGGTATACCTCGATCGTAGCGTGCGTCGTACTTCGTATGACATATGATACCAGGTATCGGTCGGCGTCCCCGATGTATAGTCGTAGTATTACTAATAATGTGGGAGACATGTCTCGTCCAACGTGCACATAATCCGGAGATCACCGTAAGGATCTCCAGCGCACGTATCACCAGTTCGCCTGGTCGTTAAGATCTTCGTTTCTTACCGTACGACTGCGACATCTGATCTCGTATGATGTCAGCAGTAAGATCTCGGTACAATCCTTCGTCGACGGACGAACCATGATTGGTAATGTTGCCCCGAGACCGTCTGATGCGTGAGCAGATGTGTCACGCACATCTGTCGCTGTTCGCTCGTTCCAGGCTCGCCGTCGAGTCTGTCACCCAACACCTGGCTTGTCTCCACGCTACTCTTATAAAAGAGAAACTATTGCAAGCCTCGAGTCGAACCTTGGGTACCTAAACCAACAGTGGCGATGACGACGATTGAGACTTGTAGCAGTTTCTTGGTTAATAGTGTGGTGGAATCATGACCAAAAAGAAAAAACACGCAGCAAGGAAGCCACAAGCTCTATCAATAGCGCGGCTTGAGGCGACCGAAAGTTCTCCATAGTTGGAGGACCAAGTGGACTTCGTACCCCCCGCGTCCGATGAAGAAGGGGAGTTCACGGGGAACGGAGCCGTCGCCAATTCCACGAGCATGGAGGCATCGACTCCACGCACGGAGAAGGAGCCGTCTCCTTCTCAGTCGTCCTCTTCTGACGAAGGAGATGGCGATGATCTGGAGGATCTCAACGTTGAGCAACTCCAGGTGCTGCTGTTCAAGGCGGAAGGGAAAGCTCGGATCACGGCACTGCGTCAAAATCAGTCAGCACCACCGTCGCTGTCGGCCGGCTCCGTTCCCCGTGAACTCCCCTTCCTCATCGAACAAGGATCTTTCATCATTGGAGGACCACGTGGACTGAAACGCGCCAACTCCTATCTCACTGGCATCTACATGCACAACAAATTCACGCTCATAATCAGGGCATTTCAAGACCTGGGCCGACATCGGTAAACGTTTGATGTGAGCGAATGCCGTATCTTGCGTCTTTCCCCCCATGCTTTCTTAAAGCGTGGTCTAGTTGCAAAATATTTACGGGCGAGGTCAACGAATGGTGCGGTTACTTCGCCGAAATTCGGTAATAGCTGATTATTGTCCCTGCTAAAGGCAAGTTCGTGGGTTCGAGTCTCACCCATTGCATACCGTATACGACAGAAAATATCACACCCACATAAGATAGCACACCTCCCACAGAATACAACCGGGGTTACATAAGATAGCACCCCCCCTGAGGTCGCGCCGCATGTATTCACGGGGCCCCTGCTACTATCACCCGGGTGATGCAGCATCTGTCCTGTGATCCCGCACAATACACCCCTGTGCGGGGGGGACCACGCAGTATGGAGACCTCCAACAATATGGACGTGGAGGGAGAATAGAATCCCGCCGCAGCTTGCTTCGCTCCTTCGACAGCTGCTTCGACAGTTGCTTCGACCGCAGCTGTGCAGGCTCGACCGATCACCTCGTTCGTTCAACGCGGGGAAGCTTCTTCTACGCCTGCTGCTGCTGCTGCCGCTGCGGCTGCAGCTGGCACGGCAACAGGCGCCAATGTGGCAGCCACCGCACTGGCTCAGCAAATCACACCCCTGCAAGTGTGCGGCAGCAGCAATTATTTGCAATCAAGTGTGATCACTCCCCCTTTTTATCGCACCCCCTCATTATCACACCCCCAGCAAGCTTGCGTCAGTGTTATCACACCCCCTGGTTTATCACACCCCCTTCACGGGCCTTGCGACCTGAATGTTTTCACCCGGATTACATGAGATAGCACACCCGCCACAGAATACTACACCCGGTGATAATTCCTGTAAACTCCAAATTGCTATCACCGGGGTGTGTTATCATCTGTCGTATACGGTGCTCGTGCCCGTAGGGACTTTTTTCTTACGTTAAAATTGACTAACGGAAAGCGCGAGAGCGTGAGTTGGCAAAATTCGATGAAAATCTAAGAGCGTAAATAGGTGATAGTGCAGTGGGAATGCTGAACCCTATGCGCGATAGAAAGGAAGGCATGTAACGGGGGGGAGGAGGGAAGACGAAGACACCTGTGCCCACGGCTTATCCAGAAGATCTCTGCGGGTAACGCCTCTTACGAGTTGAGCTGGAGAGTAAAAGTGACGATAAAAATAGAATAAAATCATACCAGCTATCATACATAGGAACCAGACACGGGGTCGTGACCTGACTGAAGACACATTCTATTGCGGCCATGGACCACGGTGTAGGTAACAACAACAGCAGTGCCAATAGTACGCACAACAGCAGCACCAGAACACCAGACACGAGAAGGAGAAACGCCACCAACAAGCAAGCACCTCGTACAACAGCAACGTCAACAACAGTGTTCATACCGTACGTGGTACGTGACAGGACTGTAAATAGCTGTTGTTGCGCTGTTTGTAGCACTGCCGCAACTTTCGGGTCGGAATTGCTATGATACGTAGCTCAACAATAAACAACGGGCGCAGGAAGGCGTGTTGCACACCTTTCGCTTGGGGCAATAACCAAAAACGGGTATTCCCTCTCCGACTTTTCTCAAAAACGGGTACACTCTAAAACCAAGCCAATAACGCTCCCCACGAGCCACACGACGGCCCATCGATGAACCTCTCGTTTGTAGGGCCTGCCGACGCAATATCAAAATAGGTATATGACGTGTACTCGTACAAGGTATGCGTTAAATTTGTGTGCCAGGCATTTCGTATTGGAAGGCATGTAGTGTTCGTTGATATGATCACACTCTTTCGTACTGCGATACGCACCACGTATAATAGTACTCGTCAAACATGTAATGATGCTGTATGCATCGCTTCGAAAACAAGCAGAGCATGATCACGCTAGTAGTTGTTCGAGCTGGTGTGATCGGTCCTGCTTCGGCTTGGCTTCGGTGGCACGGCCGCCCCTGAGCACGACTAATTATTCTGTCGCACAGCCCCGTTCCCGGAGGCGCTGTACACATGGCCACCGGCTGCCAGATACTTTCGCGCAGCAGCCGAACGAAGTGCTTTCGTGCTGCCAACCACGGAGCATACACGAAGGTGTGATAAGCCAAACAAGCTGCTCTCTGTGGCCATAGCGCTCTCCCGTCGGAGAATGAGGAAATGAGATAGCTACGTGTGTGACGGGGGTGACGTGGTGTGTAATGTGGAAGAGTGTGCAAGCTGCTCTCAGGCTCGCGGCCTTCATTTCTTTATTTCACGACGACAACCGACGGCGTTCCATCCCAGCTACAGCAGTGGCGTTCGTCGTATAGAGGGGATACATGTATGACCTCTGATAGGTTTGGACTGTAACTGAAGGCATCTGATTGGCGTGTACATAACCAAAAAACGGGTGAAAGCCAAGCATAATGGTAAATTTACTGGTATACCCGGGGCACTATCCATCAAAAACGGGTAACATTTTCTGTTGACTAATCACGTGGCCGGTGGGGTGTGTTTTTTACTTGGTTTTAGAGTCTACCCGTTTTTGACGAAAAAAAGTGACCGGGTATACCCGTTTTTGGTTATTTCCGTTTCGCTTTCTCTTCGCGCTTGTCGTGTATCCCACACCTGGTACATGTTACCTGCACAGACCATACCACACTAGACGTGAATGTAATGACCGTTTGGGTGTTAGTACAACATCTAAAACATCTAAAAGCTCCTTGCATTTCGTCCGTCCTGAGGGATATGCTTGATGCCCAATGCCCAGACGGCGATGGAGACCCGGGGGCGCGCCTTTTGATCAATCGAAAGACTCTAACCGCGCACGGTGAAAGGACCTATATACTACTATGCATCGGTACATGGTATGATGCATGGTATGATACACCCTTGTAATATTGCACTGTTGCATACTACAGCAGTCGCATCCGTTTACAACGGCAGCTTGCGCTGCCGGGGTTGTAACGAAGACCACTGATAGGGACAGCTTACGCTATACCTACAATGGGACCCGAAGGGTGCGCCAGCTAGCGTTGGGCTGCGAAAGCAACTGAGTTAAATCGACACACGACGCGTATGAAAATACGTGGAAGTGTGGTGAGCTAAAGCTTTATTTTTCCCCATCCGCCGGAGGATAAAAAAAAAAAAAAGTAGTGTCAACTCTATTTCCGGGTATTGTGGTTTTCGGCCACGAGGTGGGTGCGATTGTAACGTGTACCTGGTGTCGCCTTCCTTGCTTCGTTGCTTTTCGTAGCTTCCTTCCTATCCTGACTTTCCCCCTAACCCCCGTCAAAACGCCTCTCACACCTCCTCCTAATATATATATATACAGGTATTGTGCCCTCGAGCTGCGGTACGCCTGGTGAATTCTATCGCCGGATTCGATGCTTGCCGTATATGCTGTGTGTGATGTAGTATGTGCTTTGTGTGAATACTGTTTACTGTATGCAGGTGCTGAACACCCTGCTTGTACGCGTGGTATACTAGCCTGTACAACGCCTGATTTGCTGCCTGATGTATGCGCTTTATGTGCTGTATGTGCTCTTTACGCAGGTGGTGAAGACCCAGCTTCAAGGGTCCACCGTGAAGAAGGGAAGTAACGCCTTTTCGATCGCCGCGAGTATATTCAAGACCGAGGGGCCACGAGGTACGGCCGAGGGCATTCGTTTTTGTAAAGAAGAAACGGCGTTTTTTTCGGCAGCCGAGTTACGTTTACACACGGCACGTGTGGTGAGCTTTACCCTAATCTTTTAGTATGAGCTTGGCCCTTGTACCACTGCAAAAATTATCCCACACTAATTTCATGTAATTTGACTCCGAAAACGTGGGTGCGGTTTCTAAAGGGGTTAGGTAAGCTTTTTCTTTTCGCGTCTTTTCCCTTCCGCCGTTCCTGGTGCCTTCTAAAGCTGATGCGGTGCTTTTGTAAATGCTGGTCAAGCGGGTGGGTAAAAACTAGAGATTCGCGCAGAAGGATATTTGTATGCGCCGCCAAGCCGTGTGCATTGGTTGGAGAATCAGGAGAATCCCTGAAGTAGCATACCACTCGCTCCCCCCCCACCCCCGCCTCCCCGCGTATACGGTACGAAAACCCTCAGGGTTTTTCCGCGGCCTGCCGCCGGGGCTGGTGGGTATCATCCCCGCGCGATCGACGTACTTTTTCGCGTACTCCAAGAGCAAGGAGTTTTGGACGGATAAAGCCCGGCTAGGAAACGAGCATCGCGATTTGACAGAGATTTTGTGTGGCGTGACGGCAGGGGTCGTGCAGAACACCATCACCAACCCCATCTGGATGGTCAAGACTAGAATGCAGGTGCGTAATGGTGGTGGTGGTGGGGGAAGGGGGAGGGAGGGAAGGGGGAGGGAGGAAAGGGGGAGGGAGGGAAGGGGGAGGGGGGGGGGAAGGGGGAGGGAGGGAAGGGGGAGGGAGGGAAGGGAGAGGGGGGGGGGGGAGGGGGGGGAGGGGGTTGGTGGTGGTGGTGGCGTGACGGCGGGGATGGTGAAGAATACCATCACCAACAACATCTGGATGGTTGAACCAATAATGCAGTTACGTTTTGTATGCGTGGGGGCGGGGAGGGGGGGTAGAGGTGGTGGTGGTGTTGGTGGTGGTGGCATAATTGTCCCCAAATCGCTACAATTAGTCGTGACATTTGTTGGCGCGGGGTTGAACTTGCAAAAACAAAATGAAAATGAAACAAAGAAAGAGCGAAAATGAAATGTGCCTTTTCGTGTGTGTTCTGTTGCGTTCGTTATGTTTCGCTGCTGCAGCTGCTAGCGGATACGGCGACGGGGCAGGTTGCGTACGGAGGTTACGGGGAGGCGATAAAAGCGATCTGGAGGGACGAGGGGGGGAGGGGTTTCTACAAAGGCATGTCTGCGTCTTACTGGGGCTGCAGCGAGGGGTGCCTCTATTTTGTACTGTACGAGCGGATCAAGAGGTAGGAGCTTTGACGTTTTACCGAGTGGCTCTTACCAAAGTCACCGGGCCTGAGAGGGTCGTCTCTTATTGGTCAAGGACGACTTAGTATTTTCGTTTGAACCTTTTACAAGAAATTGTATGAGCTCTCCGCCATCGCTTGGCGCCATGATCCCACCCACTCTTGATTCCACGCGGACGTAAGCCCCCCAAGCTGCCCCTGGGTGAATTAGGTGACGGCACTTACGAATTTGGGAGTTACGACTTTGTGGGTCGATTTTTTCAGGGAATTTTTAGGCGAAAGTAAAAGCATGACCTCTTTTGTACTGGAAATAGTGTAGGACACACTCTGCCTATACCTGATTATTTCGGCCTGGCCAGAAAAAAAGACGTTCTTAACTGGTGTCGCATACTGTACAGCTGGTATAGATAGCCGCCGACAAGACCCACCCAGTATTTTTTTAGTATTTGTCGAGGTAAAATCCATCGCGAGCCACAAACGCAGCTGTCAGATATACCAGGTGTTCCAGGTATACAAGACCGTAGATTTTCGCGAGTGATCGCCAGGAAGTAACCGCAATGTAAACCATACCACACGAGCTATTACGGGGGGGGCATGGTATAGCCGGCGTCTCTGGTGGTTCAATAGCAATCCGTGTAAGTATTTATGTCGATGTCGTAGGTTCGAATCTCGCAAGGGACTCTTACGAATTGACCCGCCGTAAGTAAGTGCAAATGGCGACATTCGATGCAAATAACGAGCATAAAAAGCTAATATAAGTCGGGAATGCTGAACCCTATGCGTGATACAGATAAAGGCACGTACCAGGAGAGGGGGGGGCGGGGGGGGGAGCCACCTGTGATCACCATGGCCTGTCCAGAAGGTCCGCGGGGGTAAAGCCTCTTTTACGAGTTGAGCTGGAAAGAAAAAAATGATGATTGAGAAGCAACAAACAACTAATCAGAACCCACGATATTAAAAAGATGAAATACCTGGTACCAGAGGTATATGTTATGTTGTTTTTTACTCCCCACGTTTGGTTCTCATTTTTATGTTTCCCCGACGGGTAACACGAGCTACCAGTGATTGGCGACTTACTGGTGGTGTAGTCAGTCAACTCGGAGCCCGCCCTATATTGTTGTATTGTATTGCAGGCGCTTACGCCCCCGCCAGAACGAGGAGAGAGCTATAAGGAGCCTGCCTGCCCTCGATGGACACCCACCCTCCCCCCTGCTTGCCTTTTTGCCTCCACCGTCTCCTCCTCGCCCCTTTTTATCTATACGAAATCCAAGTAATTTCCCCCCAAAACGTTGGCGTGGTTTAAACATGGTTGACCTCGTGTCGGACGTTTTTTTCGCAACGAATCCCAATTGTTTTTTATGGTATCGCAGGCGTTTACGCCACCGCCAGAACGAGGAGCGTACTGTGAGAGGCCTGCCCCCGACGGACACCCGCCCTCCCCCGCGCCTGCCTTTTTTACGCCTCCTCCGCCTTTCCAACATAAACGCGTGGAGTTAGACCTAATCATGTTGGGAGTTGGAAAATGTCTATGAGGCCGTTTCCGATTCCGTTTTTTTCCACCAAGATGTTCTATTGTTGTATTGTATCGCAGGCGTTTTCGCCACCGCCAGAATGAGGAGCGAGCTATGAGAGGCCTGCCCACGGGGGACGCTCACCCTCCCCGCCTTCCTCTTGGCCTCCTCCGCGTTTCCCTCAACCCTTTTATCTATACTACACCCAAGTATTTTCTCGCCTATAAGGTGGATGCGGTGGTGCGGTTTAAAAAATGTTAGCCACGCCAGGTGTTTTCACGATGATCCCCTATTGTTGTATGGTATCGCAGGCGTTTACGCCATCGCCAGAACGAGGAGCGAGCTATGAGGGGCCTGCCCCCGACGGACACTCTCCCCCCCGCCTACCTCTTCGCCTCCTCCGCCTTCTCCAAGATGTGCGCGACCATCACCACCTACCCGCACGAGGTCATGCGGACAAGACTCAGGGAGCAGGTGTGATAACAAACGCGTAAGGTTACGTTTTTGAAAGTTGAGAGACTCGAAAAATGTTTAGATAGTCCAGAGACCCATTCTTTTTTGGTGAGCGGCGAAGACCACTGCAGCGGTGATGGATGAACCGCTCGCCGGACGGGAGACTAAAAACAACGTGTTGACAGTCAAGGCGTTTACCCACAACGACGTGTTCCGCTTATTTTTTAACGGCCCCGTGTATGCACGCAAGTGTTTTTCTTTTTGTTCGACGACCCCACCCTCTCGGTGTGCTTATCCCTTTCTTTTCTCCCTTTCTATTTTTCTGTTTTGGTGATCTCTCTCGCTCCCTCTCTCCCTTACTCTGTCTACTGTTCTTCTCTGTCTCTCTCCATCTCTCCGCCCCCCCCCCGCCCCCCCCCCCCCTTCTCCCTGTCTCTCTCCGTGCCCCCCCCCCCTCCCTTCTCTCTGTCTCTCTCCCTCTCGCTCTCGCTACCCTCCCCATTTTCTCGTTTATGTCGTTCCTCTCTCGCTCGGTCCGTGGACACAAAAAAAAAACGTCACCAGTCTGTAAACGGTGTGTTCAAATACACGGGAATGTGGCAATCTCTGATCTTGGTGGCGAAGGAGGAGGGAAGGAGAGGACTCTACGCCGGCATGGGTACCCACGTTGTGAGGGTGGTGAGTGCCCGCCAAATAGGGTGTTGCCCTTGTGGGGACCCCATGTATAGGATAGTGAAGTGTGAGTGATACTCGCTGTGATGGAGGTGTGCTGATTTTTTTTTTCGGAGGTTCTCCGCTTGAGGATTTTTTTTGTGGAACTCGCCCAAAAACTGATTTTGGAGAGAGGTACGTGAAAGTGTGGTGAGCTTGAGCGTTATTTTGCCCCATTCGCCGGAGGATTTAGAAAAAAAAAAGGAAGAAAGAAGAAAGATGAAACTAAAAGTTGCTGTGATACCGGACGAACCACCCCATGGCCTAATAAGGTATATAGCGAAAATCGTGCGGAAGAAGAAAATTCGGACGTTTTTTTTTTTTTTTTTCACACTTCTACTTTCCAGCTTCTGGACAGGCCGTGGTCACAGGTGCCGTCCCTTCCTCCTCCCCGGTTCATGCCTTCAATTTTTATCGCGCATAGGATTCAGCAATCCCACTGCTCGTCGATTTTTCACCGAGTTTTTGCCAACTCACGCTCTCGCGCTTTCCGCAAGTCAATTAGTGCACAAGAAAAAGTCCCAACAAATTTATACGAGTATGCACTCGGCGGGGCTCGAACTCACGAAACTGACCTATACCAGGCTCGAGGATAACCTGATACGCTACCGGGGCGACCAGGTATAGGGTTAAGGAGCCCCGTCATTCAGAAACCTGTTTCGACCAAAAAAATGTAACAGTACCTCGATCTTAGCCCAGCGCCAAAAAGAAACCGACGATTGAGGAGCTCTAATACCTCACCCGAACAAAAACTGATTTTTTGAGGAAACTGAAAGTGCAACCCGGTGAATAAACCCATCGCCTAGGTATATATGTATATATGTATATCATATATGTAATACCAGCGATCGCAGTATCACACACAGCTCGCAAAGATGAGTTTCGACGAAACCTTCAATCTCACAGCTGGATGGATTGTATTTTTGTTTTTTATAATTTAACAACACACAACAAGAAAAAGTCGTACGAGCATGGCAAAAAAAAAGAACGACATAAAATCCCGACGATTTTGGGTTAAGGAGGCCCCCTTCGTTCAGAAAATACGTTTTTGCCAAAAAGTGGTATACCTTAAAACACCTATCGTAGCACGCGTCCAGTATCAGTGTTTTGGGTGGGGTATGGCGGTGAGCAAACAGTGTTAACACTAACAGTTGACGTTTTTCACCGTTGTTCTCGGTTGAAGACTAGTTTTCGTTTGATTTTTTTTGTGTGATTTGTGTGATTCTTCTTGAGGTATGCTTCCTCTCTAAAGTGTTTGGAGCCTGTCAGGTCTGTGGTTCCCGCGCACTCCCTCCGTCTTTGGAGTCGCCCTTACACGGACTACGGGGAATAGATTGGGTGATAGTGTACATCCCTGTGCAACTCCTTGTAAAATATCAACATATTTGGATATTTCCCCGTCAAGCATCGCAGCACTTCTTGCACATTCCGTCATATTTTTCATCATTCTCCACGTATTTCCTCTGATATCAATTTCCCACATATTCTTCCACAACCCATTTCTCCATACTGTGTCATAGGTCGTCTGTATATTTAGCAAGAAACAGTAGGTCTTTAACCCGGCGTCTTTCCTACCTTGAATGATCTTACTCCAATGTGTGCACATGGTCTACGCAACTACGGTTTGGTCTTAAATCCTGCCTGCCCTTCGCTTATTTTTTCGTTCTTCTCCAACAGTGTTCCCATTCTATCGTTTAAAATCGTACAGCATGTTTTGCATTATCCCTCGGCAGTTCCCCGGGTCAGCCTTGTCTCCTTTTTTGAATTTTACTACTACTCCTTCTCTCCATCTCTTGGGCGCGTACTCGTTCTTCCATATCCATTGCACAACATAATCATCATGGTAAGCATAACTTCTCCCCCGTGCTTCATAAATTTATTCACTATTTTATCTGCCCCTGCTGCCTTTAGTGTAGATATGAGGGGGGGGGTTAACGACGAACGCGCAGCTGTGGGCTAAAAAGGAAGCGGTTACAGCAGAAAATACACCAGCGTAAGTTGGTACTGGCAAACATTTCGTCGAGTTGTTGGCGTTGCTGACGGGGTCTCTACCCTCGCGCTTCGATGTATTTGTAGTTCCAGGTGTCCCTTTTATGCCGCTAAATATGATATTCTGAGTTAACTTTCTTAATTTTCTTTTCTCACCCTTTACTTTTTTTTGCTCTCTTCCGCTCTGTCTCTCTGTTCATTCTCCGCCCCCCCCCCGTCTCTTTCCTCTTCCCAAGGTACCCAACATGGCGATCATGATGATGTCGTACGAGCTGATCTCGGACTGGATGCGACGACGGGACGCGGAAAAGGAGAAAGGCTTCAACACCCTTCTCAACAGACCGACGGCATAACGAAGCTGATCTCGGACTGGATGCGACGTACGAGCTGGTCTCGGACTGGATGCGACGACGGGACGCGGAAAAGGAGAAAGGCTTCAACACCCTTCTCAGCAGACCGACGGCATAACCCTACGGCGCGTCACTACCGACCGCACAGCATAATGCTTGGAGAAAAAACAACCGAACCATGTTTTGAGGAATATTTACTTGGATTTTGGATGAAAAGGGTCACTACCGACTTCACGGCATAATCTGTCTTCAGAGAAAACAAACGGTACCACTTTTTTGAAGGAAAGTTACTTGGGGTAAGTATTGAAAGGGTCACTACCGAGGGCACGGCATAGTGTTCCTTCTTCAAAAGCCAACAAGTTCACGTTTTTGGCGTAATTGTACCGACGGCACGGCAGAATCTGTATTTCGAGAAAACCAACGGTACCACGTTTTCGAGGACAAGTTTCTTGGGTTTATTGTGGAAGAAAAAGTCACAACCGACGGCACGGCATAGTGTTCATTTTGACAAAAGCCATCAGCTCCACATTTTAGAGGCCAAACTACTTGGATTTAGTATGGGATAGGTTTTGCAGTAGCGAAAGGATTCGACTACCGACGACACGGCTTACTCTTTTTTGGATATAAAACAGTAGTCCCACGCATACCCAACGACGCGTCTCTACCGACGAAACGCCATCACGTTTCTTTTTGGGGGAAAAGCCTACAGTCCCACTTTTGGAAAACAAATTGCTTGGACTTTGTGTAGAGCGTTTTGCGCTGTACGTTTTTTTTTAGCTGAAAATTCCTTTCAAAGCTAGAACCACAGTTTCCGAGACAAACTGCTTGGAATTTGCGTTGGTTGATTTTTTGGGATGGTGAAAGAGTGTAAGGCATGGCTTAGGTTGGGCCAGGCTTGAAACTCTTGTGTGTGAGGCGCTGTGTGTCCTGCACTAATTTCAGTATAAATACCGTTTTTTTTGCTAGGTTTCCAGCAAAAAACTCGAGCCGATTTTCCCAGACTCTCCCTTCGGACTCCCGTCCAATTTCATGAGTAGGGCGTATAATATGTACTCGTACGTCCCATCGAAATTCGAACCATTTTTTCCGATCTTCCCCTCGGACTCCCGTCCAATTTCTTGAGCAGAGCGTTATAACATGTACTCATACGTACAACTACAGCATCAAAATCCGAGCGGCGACATTTTTTTTTGTACACCGTTTGTGTGCCTTCCGAATTGCCCTTCCTAGCTACGTACGGTGAGAGGATTGAGAGGGGTGATGAATGATGAGAGCATGAGACCCTATCTCGCCGTCATCGCGTGTAAGAACGTAGCGCGCAGCTGTTTGAAGACACGAGCCTGCCACAGGTCAGGCACTGCTATACTAGTTTTGGCGTTGATAACATTTTTGCTGTGGCCGTGCTGGTGGAAACCCCGACGTTACGGAGACACTGCGATGCTAGTTTTAGTGCTGTTGCGGTTTTGGTTGTGGCAGTTTTGGTGGAAACTTCGGCTTTGGTGGATAAGGTGGACCTGCCAGGTCAGGCAATAACTACTATACTGTTTTTAGTGTTGTTCCTGTTTTGCTGTGTGGCCGTTCCGGTGGAAACCCCGACTTTTTGGAGACACTAGTATATTAGTTTTAGTGTTTTGCCCGTGTTTTCTATGGCGGATCTGGTGGAAAACCTGGCTTTATGGAGACACTAGTATGTTAGTTGTAGTATTTTGCCCGTGTTTGCTGCGGCCATTTTGGTTGAAACCCCGACTTTGGTGGATAAAGTGAGCCTGCTAGGTTTGTCAGACACTAGCTACTACTTGGTATACTAGTTTTCGTGTTGTTCCCGTATTTGCTGTGGCCGTTTTATGGTGGAAACCCCGACTTTACGGAGACGCTAATAACTTAGCTTTGATGTTTTGCCCGTTTTTGCTATGGCCGTTCTGGTGGAAACCCCGACTTATGGAGACACTATTAATATTATACTCAACTATTTTCAATGTTTTGCATGTGTTTGCTAGGGCCATTTTGGTGGAAACCCCGACAATTGGTGGATACGGTGAGCCTGCCAGGTCAAACACTAACTACTATGCTAGTTTTTTGTGTTATTTCCGTGTTTGTGGCCGTTCTGGTGGAACCCCGACTTTATGGAAAACTAGTACCAGGTAGTAGTTATATTGTTTCCGTTTTTGCTATGGCCATTCTAGTGGAAAGCCCGATTTTGGTGGATGAAGTCGCTTGAGAAATAGTAGGGTCCTTGGTGTGGCGTGCCGATAGCTAATTGTAAACGCAGGGTGCAAGCCAGGTCAGACACTAACTACTGTACTACATGTTTATGTGTTGTTCCCGTTTTGCCGTGGCTGTTCTGGTGGAAACCCCGACTTTATGGAGACACTGGCATACTAGGTTTGTGTCGCTGTGGCCGTTCTAGTGGAAACCCCGGCTTGGTGGATAAAGTCGCGCGATAAATTATAGGGCCGAGTCGTTCTACGGTAGCCCCCCCAACTTTTCTTCAGTGGCAACGAAATCGCCGGTTTCAAAACCAACTCCCTGTCGTATCTCCTGAAACACTGTGTCCCTTGACACCCCGACGTCATCGATCGATAGAACTTTGTGCACACAAGAAAATATGTGGATAATTTTCATTCAACAGTATCCTTCCTTGTGTCCAGCAGCCCTGAAACGTTTATTAAAGAAACTCGCTGTTTTTGGGTGGGGCGATCGTAGAATCAGTCGGTCCTTGGTGGGGCCTGTCGATGGCTGTTTGTAAACCCAGGGTCGGTTTGGAGGGATTAGGCCCGGGTGAGATGAGATCGGCGTGGGATGAAAGTGCCAAGCTGGAGCAGGGGTCGGTACCTATAACAGTGCTGACCTGTGAAATTTTCTGGCGGTCTCTCGTGTCTAAAACTGGTTCTTCTGTCGTGTACCAGTAGGGAGGAAATGGGTTTCCTTTTGAACGGAGGGGGGGGGGGACGACTACAGGTTGGGGATGGATCAGCTAGCTGTTGAGTGAACGAAGGTGGTGTCGGCTGTCGGTGAATAAACCCTTGTATGTCTGGAAGAATGATCCGACACTAATTCCGACTGCTTTGCCCCCGAAACGATGTGTGCACTACGTAGGGGTCAAGGCTCTCGCAAGAGAGATATTCGCTCAAGCTGTATTTGCTGGCCGGTGTGTAGCTCTATATCGGGTTTCCAGCCTGTGATTCCAGCACGTTCTTTTTTACACTACCGGGTTTCCAGCCTGTGGTTCCAACACGTTGTTGCACCAGAATGCGCTAACCTCTCTTCAATTTTGCGGGAGGATCGCCACTGGATCGAGCTTGGGTGTTGTGCAATACCCTTGTGTCAGGAAATGTAAGCACCGGTGTGTAATAATATTAGTAGACGCACGGTGCTTATATTTAAGGACATGGTGGCATGCAATATGAGTGATGACTCGTGGTACGACAGAGATGGCCCTTTTTCGCTATTTTCTTCCCTGACTGATGGGGTTCCTTAGCCCTTTTGCGTGTTGAGAGGGAAAAATTGACGACCGAAAATGAACTGTTACGGCTTAATCGGCCACCGCTGGTTGGCGATGCTGATAAAATTCGTGTCCAAACTCGTGACAACAACAAATGCAAAGACTCGAGCACGGGACGGGCGCAGGCAGCACGATCCTACTCGTTTCTGCTTCGCGCTCACGCTACGACTGGTAGACGCTTGGCTTGAAGATATCGCAATCAATCGTCGGGGAGGCGGGTTGTCGCCATACACACGGGCTCCAAGAGTTAACTTAATACTGCCCGGAAATCGTTCTAGTTGTGCAAAATATAAAATATGACATTTCTGTACCAGGTACAAGGTTACCCTTTGGGATGGGGTTAGCTTTATATCCCGGGGTTGCCTTAAATCGAAAAGGGGAAACACGTTCCAATGACGTGAGTCGTTCTACGGTATCCCCCCCAACATTTCTTTAACGAAATCGCCGGGTTTCGAAACCTGCTCCCGGCCGTATCTCTGGAAACACGGCGACCCTTGCCCCCCCGGCATCGTTCGATGGTCCTTTGTTGCACACAAGAAAATATGTGGAGGTTTTCGTGTTCATATCATATCATCCGTCCTCGTGTCGAGCAGGCACGAAACGTTCATTAAAGAAAATCGCTAGTTTTTGGGGGGGGCTATCGTAGAATCTGTCACCACGTGTACAGATATGAGCTACATTACCCAGCAAGCAGTGGGTGACGCGTGCTACACGATAGAAGCGCGCACCACTTTTTTTCTGAGGTTCTCCTCGATTTTGGAGCTTAAGGTCTACCTCTCCCAAAAACTTTAGAAAAAAAATCAATCAAAACTGCTCCCCAGGTGGAAAAATTCCCATGGCCTAGGTACTCGACGAGAATCATGCAAGTATATATATGACGTATTTCCGACGACTTTGAGGGTTAAGGAGCCCCGTCATTCAGAAACCATTTTCGTCAAAAAAAGGCATACCTTAATATGGCAAATTTTCGACGATTTCAAGAGTCAAGGAGCCCCCCCCCCCGTCATTCAGAAACAACTTTTGCCAAAAAAGGTATACCTTAATACCTCCATTCCGACGATTACAAGGGTTACGGAGCCCCCCCGTCAATTCGAATCCATTTTCGCCAAAAAAATGTATACCTCTATCGTAGCACGCGTCCTCCGATAGAGGTAGTACTAGTAGTAGCAGTAGTAGTAGTAGTAGTAGTACAGTTTTTTTGCTGCTTGAGCAGCAGCCGCTGTAGGCTTCGTATACTACCTGGCACGAGGTCCGGCCATCCATGCGTGTTTGACTACTACTGTTGCATCTTGGACACGTATTTTTAATGTTGTCGTGTGGTTCGATTTCCTGTTGCTGTGCACCAAACACCACGCACATACACCGCAACCACTGGCGACCGTTAGCTTCGGCGGTAGGGGCATCGTTTTACGGAGGCGCTTTTTTGCAGTGGCGTCCGAGTCACTCGCGCGAGTGACCCCTCCATTCCTTTGCGCGGTCTTGAGCTTCCGTGCTGTTTTTTGTTTGCCACGTGAAGCCGCCATGGAGAGGTTGGCTACGGCCGCGCCTCACAAATCGCCTAAAGCTGCTTTCTTCTTATTTTCCCATTTAGGTACAGAGTCACTCGGGCGAGTGGCTTAAACCCAGGCGTGACCAAGGGGTTATCACGCCCCCCTCGTAGGCATGGTGTGGCACAATAGCGAGAGCTTGGAGCACGACTGCCCTTGTGAAGCTCTGTCGTGACCTGCACAGCTCGTGTGCAGAGGTCACTCCTGCACACAGGGCGGGCCATTTACTAGGGCTGTGAGTTGGCTGGAGTTATCGGCTACCAGAGGGTAGTTGTTACTTGGATGGCGGATTATAAGCCAACTAGCTGACATGTTAAATTATCGTTGCTAACAAACACCACTATTGGTGGTGGTAGTCGAGGCACAAACGCGCCAGTCAGATGCGAAGACGCCGAACCGGACAAATTATCGCACACAACTGACTTCAATACACTGTAATACATAGCCAACTAATTCCTAGTCGGCGACTTATAAACAACTATCAAAAACTTACAGCCCTACTTATAGGGGAATTCTACCCCTCTCCCCCCCCCCCCCCCCCCCCTTCTCCTTCCCCCCTCCCCCATCAGAGTTCATCAACAGCGCTCCCCCAATGGACCCGAGAAGCGCTCTCGGAAAGACACAGGCCCTGCTCGACGGAAATACTCCGGGTGGCACTCCTACAACCCCCCCCCCCTCTCTTAACGATGGCATGAAAAAAAACTTGCATTTAGCACGCATATCACGTCATGTCTGCATACCGCTAATTCTTGAGGTGACCACATTTATAGAGCGATCTTCCGCCCTCCCCGCCCTCCCCTGCCCCCCCCATTTCGAAGAAAAGCGTCCCCCCCGCTTGGTTCCGTGGAACAGCCGCGAACGGACACAGGCAGCTGGACGGCAAGTGCGTCGGGCGGCACTCCTGCAGCCCCCCTCCCCCCCTCTTTTCAATGAGCTGAATCGCGTCGTCTACATATACTGTAGCAGTGTAACGCATCATGCCCGCATGCCGCTAATTCTTGGGAAACCCAATATCTAAGGTTTGCTGCCACCTTTTGCGCTATGACGAGATGAACACCGCCTTATACATCGCGTAACACGTCGTGCCTGATCGCCGTTACTACTTGAGGAAGCCTTCTTGATTCGAGCGTTTTTCTACCCTTTCCCCCTGCCCCCTTCGAAGATTAGACTCCTCCCCCCTGATCTCGCGGGATGACCTCGTACAGGCAAAGGCTGCTTGACGGCAAGTAGTCCGGATGGCATTCCTGCAGAAGCGAGAGGTAAAAAACATATTTGTATCCATGGGCAGAATGTTTGTGTTAACAGGGAAACAAAGTGTGTTAATGGGCGAAAAGTGCTTTTACCGACAACAACGGTTATAACAGACGTACATAGTGTTTTTCCGAGGAGAGGACGAGAGTTATATGGTAGCGTCAAATTGCGCGGCGGTTGGTGCGGTAAATGGCGAGGACGGAGGTAAGGGGATTACAGAGGAGAGGGGGGGGTGGAGGGGGGGGGGGGGGGGGTTATTGGGGAGGGGGAGGGGAGTTGGGGGAGGGGAGGGGGGGAGGAGGAAGATGGCTGTTGGTTACCTGGTATGTAGGAAGGGGGGGGAACACATGCTTCGATAAAGGTGCACCCATCTTTTTCTGAGGGTTGTGGCTTGACGAGCTCTTTGCCTCGCCCTCATTTTTTTTTTTTTTTCGAGAAATTTTTGAGAAAAAATTGAAAGGGCAACCCGATGGAAAATATCATGAACAATACGACAATATCATGACCGAGGTTAACAAAATAATAATTTCGCAAACCTTTATCTAAAAAAATATTGATGCTGCTGGTCAGCAGTGTGTACACAGTACCGCAGGAGTCAACACAATATAAATAAATGAGAAGTTGCGTATCGTGAGGTTGTCCCGACACAATTTTGATGTTGCAAGGGCTGCCTGCTGGAGGAGACGACGGCCATGACGACGGCATCAACAGCACTAATGACGACTACGACGACTACGATGACAACGACGACAGCCCCCCGTGCACGTGTACACTTATTCCGCTACGCGTCATACAGGAGGCGCCCGATGTTAACCTTTTAATGGACTGGAAACATTCCTCTATACAATTCCCAAGTACAGCGCTCTGTAGGGGTCCCCCAGTAAGGCGGTGGTGCCCCAGATGCAATGTGACCGCCTTGTAGAGGGAAGCCGCATTATTCATTCCGGGTTATGAGTGCAATTCCCCAGTCGCGCCAAGCGATTCCGACCGCCTTATATCGGGATACCGTCTTACTCAGGCCGCCTTATCGGGGGACCCCCACTGTAATTTTTCCCAAAAAACGCAGGCACAATTCTAAATGGGTTAAAACACGTCAGTTTGGCGTTGAGAATCAATTCCCTATTTTCTCGCTACCATTGAGCACAGTGATGCTATTCGCTATAACACGGTGCAAATTCACTATGGCACCCAACCCTGAGCAGTGTTTCTTCTTCGATCATTTTTTTTTTCAACCGAGTGGATTTGAGCCTGAATTTTCCTGTGACCGAATTTCTTAAACCCCTTTAGCACTGCACCTACGGATTTGGGGACAAACTACATGGAAAGAGCGTGGGATAATCTTGGCACCCGCATTTTTTGGGCACAAAAACTACTTGGAAATAACGAGGTGTAATTTGGCGGGGGCAAAAAAAAAGCGCCCACTGTTTACCTCCGGCGGTATTTCTCGGACGGTGAAGGTCTTGTCAAGCTCCCTCAACAGCGCTCTCCCCGTCCGCTCACTCCTCCACTGGTACGCCAACACCACCACAACCACCTCCGGCCGTCGCCGCCATAATCTTGTCGATGGCTGCTGCTGCTTAGGAAACAACCGCGATGGTGGTTCTTCTCCCCTTTTTTTGTGCCCAACACGACAGTCCTTCACCTCCGATCCAATCCACGACTTGTTATCCGCGCTGTTCTCCGGGTCGTTTTCCGAATCGTTCTCCGGGTCGTTTTCCGAATCGTTCTCCGGGTCGTTTTCAGGATCATTTGCCGGACAGCCTGCTGAACTTTTAATGGGACCGTTCTTCGACTCGTTTTCCGGACTGGCCGCTGAAAGGACACTCAGATCGTTCTTCGGATCATTTACCGGATCGTTTTCCAGACTGTTCGCTGAATTAATGTTCGGAGCGTTCTTCGGATCGTTCTTCGGACCGTTTTTCGGGTCGTTGTCTCGCCTCTTCACCGAAATTTTATTCAGACCGTTCTTCGTGCCATTTTCCGGAACGTATCCCGAACCGTTCTTCTCCGGCACGGTCTCTCGGATAACGCCTGACTCTTGCCTCTGCCGGCCATCACCGCCACCGCTGTTAATACCACACCCATACCGTGCGGTGGTAAGGGTTTCGAGGGTGCGAACGAGAGGTTCGACGAGATTATCTAGCCAGACCACGTCAGCGGCTAGGATTATGTCGAAGTCGCCGCCATCTGATTAGCGAGAAACAAATAATCGAGGACGGAGGGAGGCGCGGAGGAGTTGGGGGTGGGGGAGGGAGAGGGGGGGTGAGGGCGGAAGAGGGGGACGGAGGGGGGGCGTGGGGGGGGGAGGGATATGGGGAGGGACAAGAAAGGGGGGAAGGGGGGGGGGGGAGCGGGGGAGGGAGGAGGGAGAATGGGGGGGAGGGCTTTGAGTGCACGCAGCGTCATAATTATTCGGGGCATTCCACTCTTCAATACATCTCTGCAGGCATTTAGTACGTTTCTTGCGTTTTTCAGTGCTGTGCCCTTTGTTCCGACCAACAAACGATTCGCTTCGTCACTCCCAGAGACTCGCCTCTTAGCTCTGTCGGAAGTGGACGGCACCAGTCAAGCTCCGTTGCCACCACCCTAGCCCCCGCGGATTCTAGAGCTGACACGTTTCGGAAAATGTTGGCGCGGGCGTTAGTCAGGGCGTACGGTAGATCCGTAAGAACGACCTCCACTTCGGTGGTAGGCCGAGGCTGGGTGGATGTTCCACGTTGAGACAGGCGTGTTTGGTTGGGTTCTTGCGAGGGCGGGGGAGGCAGGGAGTTGGCGGTGGTGCTTTGTTTTCCCAGCGACAGCGCCGCTGCAAGGCCTGCGAGGCCTGTGCCGCAGCCGAGTTCTAGCACGCGAACTGGTCGTGAGATGTCGGTGGTGGTGGCGTTGGTGTTGATGGTATTGATAACGTCGTCCTCGTCGTCGTCATCGTCGTCGTCGTTGTCGTCGTCGTCGTCGTTGTTGTTGTTGTTGTTGTTGTTGGTGGTGGTGGTGGTTGTGGTTGTGGGGGTGGTGATGGCGGCGGTGTCGTTGCTGTTGTCGTCGCTGTTGGTGTAGTTGTCGTTATTGTTGTTGTAGATGTCGTTGTTGTCGTCTTCGCTGTCGCTGTCGTCAACGTTGTCGTATGTGTCGGTACTACTGGTGTCATCATCGTCGTTGTCATTCCCGTCGTCGATGCCGTCGCTGTTGTTCGCCGTGGCGCACTCCTGTCCCCCCCACTCCCCACGGCGGCGGGGGCGTCGGTCGCGTTCTTGTGAGCGGGGCTGTCTGCGGGACTGTCGGCCCCTGATATCTCGAATCATCGCCGCGGACCGATGCTCGAGGTACTTCGCCAGCAACACCGCACCATCCTTTGGGAAGGAAACAAACGAAACAAACAAAATCCAGAGCGAAACATCATGAAAACATACACCCCAAGGCAGGCACGATCGACGTATCACACACACCGTGAAAATATAATGTATGTGAGTCTCGACAAAATCCTCGCTCAAGAGCTGAAGTGTAATGCTATTGTATTACAAAAACAAAAGCGAAAAACGCGCATAATACTAAATGGGACATAGGAGAAAGGAGTTAAGGGCCTGGGAGGGTCGGATTGAGTCCGAAACATCGCTAGCTAGACCGACCACAGGCATAGGGGTATCTCGTATAAGGCAACAAGAAAAAAAACACACCGCACTCGCTACAACGTCGGGAATTTCCGTAAGATTTATTTTAAAAACACGCCCCCCCCCCCCGTGCTTTAAGTAACCCCCCCCCTGTCTATGGAGGAACGGGATGTGTTAGAGGAGGGGATGAGGAAACTAGACGACTAGCTGTGACATGGAAGAGTTTGGTAAACTAGAGAGTAGCGAGAAAACGATCGCTCTCCTAGGAGATGGATGGTGGCCGCAGACGGCGAAACAGGATGGGGATAGGATAAGCACACAGTTTCTATGTAATATATGAAAGGAGCGTAATGAGCGCCTAAATGTTGGAGGTGTCACTACTAGGGGTAGGAACGGTGCTCCGTCTCGAAAGGGATGCGTGGTCAATGGTCAAATGACTAAGGCAAGCAAAAAATGAGTACGCCCCCCTCCCTTCGTGTCTATGGAAATACGACGACGGCCATGCATGAATATCGAGTACACCCCACCCCCTGTCTAGGTCTCGGAAAAAAGAGTGTGGTACGTACAGTATCGGGGTGCTGTGTCTCGTGTACTCATGACCGGAAACACAAAAAGCTCCACCACCTCCGCCAACGATAACACCACCATGAAGAGCAACACCTACACCACCAACACCGCAAACACCACAAACAAAAAACACGAAGAACAAACATCCCCTCTCTCACCCACGTGAACAGCCCGGTCCCCTCGTCCGAGTTCGAGACATCCTCGACCGCCAACCGCCTCCCGCACACCTCCAACCCCCCAGCTCCCGCCTTCCCCCCATTCCCACCTTCGGCCACTCCTAAATCCCGGTCAAACCGCCGCCAAGGGAGCGCTAGCATCACGGCATCCCCCCCCGCTCCCCCGGACTCGAGGGAGGTGGCGTTTTTACCCGCGTCCGTTTGACGGGGGTCGGCGGCGGAACCCAAATCGGTTGCGATAGTTTCGGAATCGGTGGCGACGATTTCAGAATCTGTGGCAAACGTTTCCTTTTGTCTTAGTCCTTGTTCCTCGGGAGAGATGAAAGAGGCACCCGCCGCCGCTGACGAGGCGTTTCGGTTGTTGCCGTTGTTGCTGTTGTTGTCATTACTTCCATGGGGAGGCGTTTTGGTGTTGGCGGGAGAAGAGGTCACGAGAAGGTTGACGCGGACCCGGCAATTCCTGGGGATGTTTCCTGAGGGGGTTGACTCGGAAAGCGGAACCCACGCTTGATGTCGTTATGGTTTCAGCGAAGGTAAAAAGGGGCGGCCGGCGACCCGCGCGATCCACAAACACGCAAAACGCGCAAGCACGAGCAAGTGAGCGCAAGTGCGCGCAGACACGAAAAACACGAAAACAATAGTATTAGTGTCACTGCGAAGGTTTGGGGGCTTTAGAGGATTATATACATGTGTTGAATGAAGCTCATTGGTGCAGGTTCCAACGCATGTGGCTCAGGTTGCACCGCATTCCTTTGTGTTACGACGTGCCTATATGCATACCAGACATTTACGAGTCCAGAGGTTTGTTATCATGCGTGCTATACGGATATGCACCTCCGAGCGCCGGGTCGTGCATCTCCGTGCAGTACCCACGGTGACGCCGCCGACGCTCTTTTTCGCCCCCCCCAGAAAATGACATTTGCTCGCTCGTGCGCTCGGTTGCTTCGCCGGGGAGAAGGTGGAGATGGGCGTCAAGGAAGCGCATTAGCCCATGGGCGACAGCGTCGCTTGCGTTGGTGCCGACCCGGCCGCTGCTGGTGCTGCTGCCGGCGCCACTGTCATCGCTATCGCCGCTCCGACGCTGCTGCCATCTCCACCTCACCCGCTCTTGTTCTACAGAGCGACCAAAGGTTAAAAGGGGCAAGGTGTTGGGGGACCGTACGTGATTTACGTTGAAAGTCGGGGGTGGTGGCACGCGAGAGCTTTCGTGGGTGGGGTGGGGTGGGTGGGTGGGCGGGCTATCATACACACGTACCAGTTGTGACAATAATAGTTTTTTCGTAAACATCTGCTGCACGAAACCACCCGACATTAGCAGGCTTCATGGAGGCCTTGTAGAGATAAGCTCAGAGGAAACATATTGGCAGGGTTTCGAGTGTGTTGCACAGCAACCGCTGTGCTACCGCTGCCGTATCGTGCTATTTCAAACCTCGTGAGCATGCTGCTGCTGTATGATATGATGCGTGCATAAAGGAGATAGATGCACTTCCACAGGTATACTGCACACTGTACCTCGCGCGCCCGGGCGGTCGATCTCGATCACGAAAGTGTGGGCACGGGCAGGAGCATAAACCTCCGTATTATATGCAACATCCCGGCCCTCCGTCGTCATCGTGTTGCAGGGCTGCTGGGCGCTGCTGCTGTACGAAATGGTGTTCCTTGACGCCGCATATGCGGCGCAATCACGGATGTTTCTATCCCCTATCCCCTTAACCGTAGGCTACGCGATGTAATGAAATCCTGTGCAACCAGCTCGCACGAGAGGATGTTCGAGTTTTATCAGCCTTTTTTTAACGTCACCAGGCGTGGCATTTTCGATGCAAATGGTGCTCGGCACGGCAACAAGAAGGGGGGGCATCCTGGCTGTAGCAGGCCGACGCACGGCATTGCTCGCCGCTGCTCGTCCCGCTAATGCTCTGTCGGTTTTGCCTCGGCAGCTAAGCAATATGCCTCCTAAGGCCCCCGCGGCGGCGAGCCGGGAGAGGGCTGAGTTTCGGGAAGCAAGGCTGCCCGAGGACAACATCGAGTTCAAGAAAACGGGGTTCCTGACGACGGTAGACCGGCTGTCGAACATCATGTTCATGGCTGAGATCTTCCGTGCTTTGTGGCTCAGCGCCGAGGTAAGTCTTGAAGCCTTTCTCACGGCTTTGCTTTGCGTTCGTGATGGAAGGAAGGAACGAACGAATGACGGAAGCGCAACCTGTTTTTACTAAAGTACACCAAACAACCTATTTGGTTTTTCTGTAATCGCTGTGTCATCGCTCGAGCCATGTCTCCCTCTGTACACGAGGTTGCTGGGTGCTGTATGATATATACTGCCGCTGTGTATCACCAGGTATGGTATGCTCGTGCAGAGAACTGCTGTAGTGCCGGACTACTACTGCCTGTCGCACAGCGTGGAGTATACCTCGTCTATACACACGCGCTTGGAAACCGCTCCTGGCGCGTAGGCATCAATGCGGGAGTGCCCGTCGATGCATCACGGATCGGCACTGAAAGCTGACAACGTAGAAAGCCGAAGGGCGCTCGTTGCGTACTCGTGGTAGTACCTGTTCACATGTTCAAGCCAGTCTGTGGTTCTCGTACTTCCGTTCGCGATAACTGCCTCGGGTATGGTCGTGCCGGCACGCCAGTCAAAGTTACCAGTATTTGTATCAGTACGGCCATGATACAACAAACAACTCCAACATTATCAATTGCCTGGTGTCTTGGTGTACGCCTTCAATCACTCGAAACGCAAACCTTGACGATCCCGTCTCGGCCGGCGCTTCCACCGATTGCACAACAAGTCTGTTCGAAAAGCTCTCGCTATGTAGGAACTCGCGCTGATGGAAATTTGTACCCAACCCAACCCAACCCAACCCAACCCAACCCAACCCAACCCAACTCAACCCAACCCAACTCAACCCAACCCAACCCAACCCAACCCAACCCAACCCAACCCAACCCAACCCAACCCAACCCAACCCAACCCAACCCAACCCAACCCAACCCAACCCAACCCAGCCCAGCCCATCCCAACCCAACCCAACCCAACCCAACCCAACCCAACCCAACCCAACCCAACCCAACCCAACCCAACCCAACCCAACCCAACCCAACCCAACCCAACCCAACCCAACCCAACCCAACCCAACCCAACCCAACCCAACCCAACCCAACCCAACCCAACCCAACCCAACCCAACCCACCTCCAACGCAACCCAACCCAACCTAATAATGTGGCTCTCATGTCTGGACGTTGGTGTGTGTGCATCCCAAAATGGTTTTAACTCAAAATTACCTGGTGGTTGTGTTTGGAAGAAAAAACAGCTCCCAAGATTCCTCGTTTGTTCTCTTTCGGAGATTCCGCTCGTCGGGTGGGACATGAACCGTGAAAAATCGGGCACGCAAGGCTGGAAACGAGCCCCTACTTTTCGGCGCCGTCGGAAAATAGAACGCTTCGCTTGGTAATGGCAAATAGCAATGTAGGCAGCGCACGTCCTTGCCCAATGAAGCCTGGGTATACCGACCGGTCCTTTCCCGCGACTAAAAACGCCCCAGAGACGCCAAAAGTGAGGGGGGGGGAACGCGAAACTACCCGACCTAACTGCGGAACCGCCCCCCCCAGAGCGATCGCTTATGGCAAGAGATTGATGGTGGCCACGAAAGGCGAAACAGAAAGAGCGCATGTAGAATAGGAAAAATGTTTTGCCAGGTATATAATACCATGGTACGTTGAAAAAGTTATGCGCGGGATGTTAGTGTCTGTCTTTATATTGGAGTAAGAGCAACGCTCCGCCTCGAAAGGGATGCGTTGTCAGTGTAAAAAAATGACGGAAACAAGTATGAAACGAGTACCCCCCCGTCCTCGCCCGCCCATTCGTAACGCCTACCTATGCAACATGCGTCCCGTGTTGATGAAAGGTATTCATTAGGCCCAAGGTAGCGGTCAAGCCGTTCGAGAAGGGAGCGCTTAGCCCTCGCTTCCGCGGGGGGCACACGTGATAAAAAGCATGACCTGTTCGACCTGACCGTGAAGTCACCCCCCTCCCTTAGTCCGCCCGTTTCTACGTGTAATGGTCAATCGTAACGCCTACGTATGCGGTATTCATCCAAAATAGTGTTCGTTAAGCCCAAGGTGACGATCAACTACCCGTTCAAGAAGGGATCGCTTAAGACTCCCTCCGTTTTGCGGGGAGCTCGTTTTGAGGCTAAAACCATTGAACTACCCAACGTAACCGCGCAACCACCCCCCTCCCACCCCCATCCCCTCCTCCGCCCACACGTAACGCCTACGTACAATTAAATACTCATCCTCAAAGGTGTTCATGAAGCCCAAGGTAACGATCAACTATCCGTTCGAGAAGGGCCCGCTCAGCCCTCGCTTCCGCGGGGAGCACGCGTTGAGGCGCTACCCTAGCGGAGAGGAGCGGTGCATCTCCTGCAAGCTGTGCGAGGCTATCTGCCCCGCCCAGGTGCGGCGCTCGTGTATCGTATGCACTGCATGAGCACGCCGGCTAACGGCTATACTTGAACCCTGTGTAGTTTTTCCCACCCCACCTACGTTCAATGTAGAGGGTTATCTCCTACCGCGTGGAAAGCAACTGTATCAACGATTCGGGAACAATCCACTTTATTTGGAATCGGAGTTGGTATAAGTGGTAGGCTTTTGCGTATTTTTCGATGTTTCACTTGGACGCGATGTTCGCGCTTAGCAGGCTACCACTCGCATGTGCAAGTAGTCGAGTAAATGGTATAGACTGTATTGGTACGTATAAGTATTAATAGTTAGTGAGTTTGCTTCTTCTTTTTCTTCTTCTTTTTCTTCTTCTTTTTCTTCTCAACATTATTACGTATTATTTTTTTATTTTTTTTTCGCTTCAAGCTCGTTTGTGTTTCTTTCTTAACTTAATGACAGGCGATCACTATCGAAGCCGAGATGCGAGAGGATGGCAGCCGCAAGACCACTCGTTATGACATCGATATGACCAAGTGCATCTACTGCGGATTCTGCCAGGTAAGAAATTCACCCCTTTTAGAAGTGCACTGCTGTGTGTGTTCTACACATTATCCCCCTTAGAGCTCTGCACCCGTGTTTTTGGTGACAAACAACTTGGAAATTGTTTGGGGTCTATTTCGCCGTAGGCAGTAAGAAGGTTAAGCTGTCCTTTCCACCCATTGACGTCCAGCACAAGTTGTGTCGGAAGTGCCGATTCATCTTTCTAGAGACAAGCTCTGTGGTCACAAACTACGAGGCAGAGATAACTGGTAGTGGGTACACGTGGCAAGTACAGGTAGGTCTGTATATGTGCGTGTGTTGTTGAACTTAACTGTTGGTCCCACCCGTCGACACAGCACACCTGTCCGTTGCCGATTCATTATTTTTGAGACATACATGTTCTGTGGTGACAAACTACCGAAGGCAAAGATTTACATCGATGGATGCGTGGCCAATAAAGCAGTAAAGGGATTAGGCCATGCAATGCCGAACGTACTGGCCACGAAAAGCGGAACATACGCTGTACAGAAACATTGAAGCCAACTATATTTCCAAGTACTTTGTCCCTGAAATGAGAGTGCAATCCTAAAAAGATCATGACTCGTTTTACGGGTGCAGATAGATGCCTCAACATAAGTCTGCATGGGGTTTTATCGATGCGAGGTTCGGGGGTTGGGGGAGGGGGGTGACGGGAGCTTAGAGGGGGAGGGGAGGGGTGAGGAGGTGAGAGGAGGGTACGGCGGGAGGGAAGGGCAGGGAGGGGGGAGGGGTGGGGGAGGGGATGGGAAGGGGGTGTAATCATGGCGGGGTACCCACAGTTTAAGGGTTAGGGTTATGCCAATAAAACAAATATGGAAGTCCTTTGGACAGCTTACTTGGCCACTCAATTCATAACGACCTGGTAGCCTTCAGGTAACAAAAAGTCATAGCCCTAGTTGGATCCCAAAAGGTTCGGTCGTTGTGACACAGCCCCCCTCCCCCACCCCCCGAGGGTCTATGGTTCTAAACACTACGGTCGTGCATGATGTGACGGCACCCTTTCCCCTGTCCAAGCGATGCCTGCCTGGTCTGTGAAAACCCGATATGCTCGATCCCGGCATTGTAGGAACGCGATCGTCTATGGCTCCATCAGGACGAGGGCGGTGAATGATGCGATTACCCCCCCCCCCCCCCATCCTGTGAAAACCCGACGTTCTCCGTCCCGGCAAAGTGGGGATCGAGGGTCTATGGTCATGCAAGCGACTACGGCCAGGCACAAACTGAGTACCCCCCCCCCCCTAGTATTCAAGAAGTTTTATGTCATATGTGGAAGACACTTGATGAGCGCCCAAATGATGGAGGTGTCTTTACTGTTGATAGGAGTAAGAACGGTGCTCCGTCTCGAAAGTGATGCGTGGCCAATGGTCCGATAACTAAGGCAGGCAACAAATGAGTACACCCCCCCCTTAACCCCCCCCTTAACCCCCCCCTCCCCCCGTAGGGATGCGAGATTCGATGATCTTACAGGCTACGGCCATGCATGACAACGATTACACCCCCCCCCCTGCTCCCTCTGGAATTTCTTGAGCAGGAAGCGTGCCCCGTGGACGCTATCGTGGAGGGCCCCAACTACGAGTTCGCCACTGAAACCCACGAGGAACTCCTGTACGACAAGGAAAAGCTTTTGGCCAACGGGGACCGGTGGGAGGTAGCCATCGCGCAGAACCTCGCAGCAGACCACCCTTACCGCTGAGAAGCCTCACACCTTCCACCAGGAGGGGGGGGGGGGGGGCGTTGTCTTTTGTCGCTTGCCCTGGGGGGGGGGGGGCAATGCGTTGCTCGCGTTAGGAGCGAAGTGGGAGCTTCGACGCAGTTTGGGCACTCTCTCTTAGAGCCGTCGTCTTGCTGCTCCTCGGATATTCTCTGAATAACGATCAAATATATGGCGGGGGGCGGGGTCAAGGCGGGGAGAGGCGGGGGGGACAGTGCCGTGGCACAAATGTTCCCGGATAATGTGGCGCACTTCTTCTATTCTTGTGGTGGGGGAAGGGAAGGGCTTGGACAAAGGGATCTTTGTCGAAGAAACTACAGGCCTTTCTAAGGAACAAAGGGCGGGGGGGAGGGGGGGGGGGAAGCTGCCGTTCATGGACCAAACGCCTCGCACGGTGGGAGTGGGTGCGGATTCGAAGTGGCTGTTGCCTCGTCTTTCCCTCTTCGGAAGGGAAAAATGCCCCGACCAGCGGGAGGGTAGGTATGGTGGGTTTCCGACTGCTTTTGAATTTTCCCCTGAGCGGTGTCAGCGAGAGAAAGCGAGGAGAGGGTTTGGGGTTGCTTGGGGGGGGGGAGGGGAGGGGGAGGGGGGGGGGGGTAGTTTTTTTTTTCGCTGTGGGCAAGACGGTGCATTGTTCCTACCCTTCTTTTTCTGCCCTGTTGTTCTAGGAGAGGGGGGCTGGGGGGGCGGTGTCGCGTGCACGGTTAACGCTGTTGTTGGTGCACGGTTGCCGCTGTTGATTGGATTGGAGCTTGGCTGCCATTTTCTCTGCCATGCTATTAGTAGGCCGTGCGGACTGTACCCGTTTTGTCCATGACATGGCCATTTTCGTAGCCTTTTATCGGACTGCGCCTGTCCGTCTGTTGCCGTTGTGGGAGAGGGCACACGTACACAGCGGTAAAACTAGGCTTGCGTGGCGAGCATGCGATAAACTGGGTGTGCATGGCCACCGTTGGCCTTCAGGGAGAGTCTTGTGAACTTCGCATGGGTGGCAAAGTTGTTTTCGTGCCTGGTAGTTGTTTTCGTGCTTGACTGACGTGAACCATCGCCGGTTCGCAAGGCAAGGACGTGTCATAGTTATTTTCCTGCTTTACTGAAACGCATCATCACATCATCACAGAAGTCTTGCGCGCGCGAGATCCGGTATATTTTGACGACGCGACGCAACGCGATGCAAGGTGTTTGTCTCTCGTGTGCTGCGCTGGACTGGGGATGCATTCTTGGGTTTGTTTTGGTTGTCGTCGGTTTTTTCAGTGCGGAGATAATGCTCAATCAAAATCAGCAAAAACAAAACAACAACGGAGATAATCGCATGCAACCCCCCCCCCCATCGTTTTTCCCCATCAAGGAAGGCATGCACCTTAGCGGGGGGAGGGGGGGCGCTATGTGACCCCGATTCTGAGATACGAGAAAGATGTGCCAAGATAATAATAGATGGCACGAGGAAAACAACAAGCAGCGTCGACCATTATACTGCCGACTAGTGTGCTGCTACTTGCTGCCGTGTAAACGCGTTGAGAAATACCGGTGTCGACAGTGGGGGGCACTTTTTGGGACTTTTTTGGCGGTGGGTCGGGGTCACTCGCGCGAGTGACCCTCCCCCCTGTTCGTTTTGCTTCCTAGAGCTGTCGTGCTGTTTTGATATGAAATCCGCAATGGAGTAGGAAACTACGACGCGCCAAAAGGTCGCCTCAAGTTTTGTCAGAAAAGTACAGTCACTCGTGCGAGTGGCTCAAACACGGTAGTGATAAAAAAAAAAGGGGGTGGTGCCCCCCCTACCGATGCCTAGGTCATGTCCCATTTTCCACAAGAATTCATCCAATTTTCATTTTATCCTCTCCCCCCTCTAGATGGATGCGGCTGGCTTGAAATGACGGGGGGGGGGGCGGTGTCGCAAGTCCAAAAGGGAAACGCAGACAGGCGTCCCTATGAGCCAGCCTCGTATTCCAGGTACATACATGTAATAACGTTAAACAAATTAAGTTCTTGACAACTAGAAAAGAAAAAAAGGTAACTGGTAAGCAACACTGACCAGCCCCAACAAGTTTACTTCTTAGGGTAGATGTCGCTGGTGCACCTACTAAGCCTTGGTGATCGCGATTCACTCGTAAAAGATATCTTGGAAGTAGGACGAATTAGTGGACTCTGAAGAGGTCATAGTCCGTTACTCTTTATAGATATATTGACCCCCCTGTCTGGATGTTGCGAGAGTTCGAACAGGTTGCACATTTGTTCGCCCAGGGCTGCCCCTTGTTACATACCAGGTACCAGGTAGCTTCGCGCCAGGAGGAGGTCGGTGTCTCGTCGTAATGACACACGCACGAGAATCAAAACGATGATAGAAGAGTGGAATATAATATACGATTGGGTACAAGCTACCAGTACCCGAGAAAACAATCGTAGCGGTGGCGGCGCGAGCACAGAAACGTGACTGATTGGGCAAGCTACCCGAATAAATGATAAAAACGGCCGACAATTTTGATTGGGCAAAACTGCCCGAACCAGAACAAAAAAAACGCTTTTTGTTCATTCCTGGGGCACCACCCGTCTATCTCTGCTAATATGATATACCCGTCGTCATACTGTCCGCCCGCCTACGAGCACAACCGACCCTTGCTTCTGCACAAAACAACCCAACTCACTCAGCAACCAGCCCCACACGACCTAAACGACCTCTCGAACCCCGAGCGACGCTGCGAACAGCGTGCCGTCCGTTGCTGTGCTGGATCGAGATCGTCCTCCCCTTCTTCCTGCCGTAGCGCCAAGGCTACAACGCGTTGTGAGGTGAGGTGAGGTGGGGATGTGAGGTGAGGTGGGGAGAAGAATTACTCGATCGAACGAAACATGCGCCAGCATTTTTCAAGACTACAACAGGAACAGAAAAAACGCACACATAATCAAGCTCGTCAAGCTCTGGCATTTGGGAAAGAGTCGCCAATACTTCGCTGGGAGCGAGGGCGAGCTCTGCGCGGGCTGGATATGATGACTTCGTACTCGCTGCACAAAAAGTGTTTCGAGAACAAAAAGTTGAACATACCCTCTTCGCTCCTTCTTCTGTAGGACACAACAGCAGCTAGCCGCACGCGGTACGTACTCATATGGTGGCATCGTTGTGTTGGGTGGCGTGTTTGGTTATCGTTTTTTTTTGTCGGGTTCCCGCTTTCGCTGCGTTGCCCACAAACAGTATGAGCGTAGCTTGGGGACACAGGTGCCTCTGGTCTGCTTGCCGCGGTAAGGGATATAAGCCAAAGCCGAGAGGTAGGAAGCAGGATCACTGCCATTGGAGTTGCTCGACATGTGAATTTGAATCGGACATACCCTTTTATTTGCTGTTTGGTTTCCTAGACAGATGCCATTTTCTATGACACATGGTTCTGCGGTAACTGGTATGCGATATGAGTATGGTTTAAAACCACTGCTTGGTAGAGTAGTTGCTGCCTGCCGTAAAAAAAGAACTGCTACGACAACAGCAGTACGACATGAGTATGATGGTTCAAAACTGTAGCACGTAGATAGAGCAGTTACCGCCGTACGAGAGAACGACCCACATCAGTGTAGATTATACGTGCGCAGTACGAGAGATCATGACACAGCAGCAATCTCTCTCTTTCTCCTGGCCTAGGGCCTGTCTCCAACAACGCTGTTTTTTTTTGCCGTGACGCTTCTTCTACGCAACGGTGAGTCGGCGCGTCGCCGAACATAAAAAGATCCACCCCAAGGATCCCCGACAGTCCGCTGTCCGTGTGTGTGTTCTTATTTTTTGTTGTATAAAAAATATTTCAAGGACGTCAGCCGTTAGTTCGACGAACTTATTTTATTCGTTCATCTACTTGTTGTGCATTGTGTGCTTGTGTGTGGACAGGCTGCTCTTTTCTCCTTCTATGAAAAGCTTCGAGAGTCAACAAACAACTCCTGCAAACTCGTCGCATCTCCCCCCCCCCTGTGTTTTCGCGGCCGACATACAATCGTGTCAAATTAACTCCTCCATTGCATTAATTGGCAAAATTATCTCACTACAATTGGCTATTAGTGTTCACCTTAACAGAGTCGGCAGGACAAACGAGCGGCAGGTGTATCACGCAGCTTGCAAAAATGAGTATCGACCCTAAATTTATCGAACTCACAGCTGATGTGTTTAGAAGATTTTGTCAAAATACCAGGTACCAGGTACCAGCTATCACACTACGCAGCGTGCAAAGTTGAGTATCGACCATTCAACCGGCCGACGTATCAGCCGACGTGTCAGCCGACGTATTGTGTTCGAACTACTTCTATGTTTACTGGGCCAGATACTCTGCTGCTGCGGCTGCGCCTGCTCTGAGTACGATGATGTGACGATATTTGTATTTACAGTAGTAGTGTGAGAAACTCTCGTCATCAATTTTCTACGAGCGATTGGAGGGTATCGTACAGCGAGCGAGGCTACACTCTGCTGCTGCGGCTGCGCCTGCTCTGATCATGATGATGGGACGATATTTTGGGGAGTGAGTACCGTTCAGCGAGCGAGGCTATAATAACGTACTTCTGCTGATGATGTACGTACCTTGGTACCAGGTATGTATGATATCACGAACAAGCTTAATTTATTTCAGTGAGTGATGAGTACCGTTCAAAGTGTGAGGCACACGACGTACCGTATACCATCAATAATTCTGACTTCCTAGTTGTCACGAGCACGTCCAGTGAGTGACGAGAACTATCGTCCAGCCAGAGCACGAAGCACACGACGCACCAGGTGTAGACCTATATTATAAAAAATAGAAATGCACTCCAGCTGTGGGATCGAAAGATTTCGTCGAAACTCATCTTCGCAAGCTGTTTGTGATACTCCGATCGCGCGTATTATTGGGTGTGTGTTTTCTCATTAAGGATATACTGTAGGTCGGCGACCCCCCTTAGAACTACTACTACATACAGTAGTGTAGCTTGTACCAAGTCAACAGGGTGATGTTAATATCTGTGCGCGGAAACTATGAAACCCGTTTTTGAGGGGGACAAAATCTGACGGCAGGCTGCGGAATGCACCAGTGCATTATCTACAAGGGCTCCGCATGGGCAGGGCAGCAGTTCGACGAGAAAAAAGTCGTAGCTGTCCGATTCGGCGTTGAACTTGAAAGTAATGCCAAGAGTTTAATACGAACATGTCATATGAGTTTCTGGAGGTTACTTTGACAGAAGAAAAACATAAAACAAAGAAAGCAAACATAGGCGAAACACACTCTGTTATTAAAAGCGCCGCCAAGTAAAAGTTAGCCTACATGAAACAAAATTGAGTGCAGAAATACCGAAAAAAGTATTGAGAACCTGCTTCGCTTCTAGCTAGGCGAAACGAAAGAGGACATGGCATCAATAAATAATGCACTGGACGGAATGGTTAAACATACTTAATTTACGGAAGGGAAAAATGAAGGCCCCGTTGATGGTGCCTTGGAACACCCCTCCGTGTTTACTTCCACAGTGGACGAAGAGTTTACTTACAGAGAAGCACTAAAAGGAAGAGATAAGGCATACTGAATGCCCTCCATCCAACAATATGTACTTTTAATGTACGCAGAACTTACAGTAGTAGCGACATTCTTCACAACTCCTATCGTTTGTTTCCCTTTTCCCTTTTTCTTCATGTAAGTACTGCCCGCATTATCACCTCTTCTTGGTCGCTTATTATGCGACCCCGAAAAAAGACGCTGAAAATCCCGATTTCATTCGCCTATTGGGTCAAAGCCTCATAATAAAAAGCTCGCAATTATCATCGCGGGTGTTGGCATGCTACCCGCTCGCATAGATAGGGCAACAATTCAATTCGGAATATTTGCCCGCGTAATCACCTTTTGGTCGCTTATGCGACCCCGAAGAAAATCGGTGAAAAGTCTGAATTAGTCGCCTATTGGGTCAAAGCCTAACTAAGCTCGCAATTACTTACGCGGTCACAATTTGGCTAGCTAATTATTTGCATAATAGGTCGCGCAAACAAACGATTTTGGGCCTATACCAGGTTGACGTGCAGAGCAAGCACGCTCAAAACGAGAAACGTGCACCAAACGCAATATAAAAGGACGAATTAGAGCCATCTACTACTGGTACAATACGCGTTCTTGTGGACGTATGTTGTTCGTCTTGCAGCCTTTCTGGCCTTTTTGCATCACATTCTTTACAACTCCTATCGTTTTTTTTCTTTTCGTTTTTTTTAATGGAAATATTGCCCGCATCATCACCTCTTCTTGGTCGCTTATACGACCTCGAAAAAAGACGCTGCAAATCCCGATTTCATTCGCCTATTGGGTCAAAGCCTAACTAAAAGCTCGCAATGTGCATCGCGGCTTTTGTCCTGCTACTCGCTCGCATAGGGCAATGATTCAATTTGGGATAGTTGCCCGCGTAATCACCTCTTGGTCGCTTATGCGACCTCGAAAAAAGTCGGTGAGAATCCCGATTTCATTCGCCTATTGGGTCAAGGCCTAACTAAAAGCTCGCAATTCGTTTCGCGGCTTTTGGCAAGCAACTCGCTCGCATAGAACAACAATTCAATTCGGAATACGAGCTGGGCCGGCCAAGAAACCCCCTAATCCGTCAGTCGGGCATATCTTTTGAACAACAGTGACCCACTGCAAACTGAGCATATCCTCGTAATCAGCTAGATACGGTGGTCATTTTAAGCCCTCCAGCTTGAGAATCTGCCAAGGTGGTGCCGAAAAAAGTGTTTGCCACTCACGTCTCCTAGATTGAGCATTTTTTTTCGTGATTTGTTTGTGTTGCTTTTTTTTAAATTGTTCGAAATACAACGTGGATGGAATTGGCTCAATTTTTCTGGGCATGTACATCTTGGGACGAGGAGTAGGGACATATGCGTTTCATTTCATGGGTCACTTTCGCTCGAAAGTTATGGATGAATCCCTGAAATATATGTAAATTTGTATGAAGAGGCACTTCGGTGGAAACTTGGCCACGCACCTCTCAATTTTTGAAGTTAGGATCTGATATTTTGACCCGTGATTTGAATCAAGCTAAAAAAAAAAGTGAAAGTGAGATGCAAAACAATAAAATCGATGCACTTTTCCCCGCCTCAAGCTTCTGCAGAAATTTTGGGCCGGCCGTAGGAGGACGATTTTTTTCCTTTTTTTTTCGCATCCCAGTTTGAATGTGTTGCTCAGCTTGCTTGAAATCACGTGTCGAAATTTCAGATCCAAACTTCAAAAATTGGGGGTGATATTGCGATATTGTCCCCATAAGGGCCTCTTGCCCGGCCCAGCTCGTACTTGCCCGCGTAATCACCTCTTGGTCGCTTATGCGACTTCGAAAAAAGTCGGCGAAAATAACATTTTCATTCGCCTATTGGATCAAAGCCTAACTAAGCTCGCGATTATTTACTCGGTCGCAATTTGGCTAGCTAGTTATTTGCATAATAGGTCGCGCAAAAAAACGATTTTAAGTCTATACCAGGTTGACGTGCAGAGCACACGCTCAAAATGAGAAACACTTGAACAGCACCAAACGCAATATAAAATGACGAATTAGAGCGATCTACCACCAGTATAATACGCGTTCTTGTGGACGTATGTTGTTCATCTTGCAGCCTTTCTGGTCTTCCTGCGTCACATTCTTCGCAATTCTTATCGTTTGTTTTCTTTTTCACTTTTTTGTCATGGAATTATTGCCCGCATCATCACCTCTTGGTCGCTTATTATGTGAACCTGAAAAAAGTGGCTGAAAATCCCGATTTCATTCGCCTATTAGGTCAAAGCCTAACTAAAAGCTCGCAATTTGTTTCGCGGGTTTTGGCATGTTACTCGCTCGCACAGGGCAGCAATCCAATTCGGAATGCTTACCCACATAATCACCTTTTGGTCGCTTATGCGACCTGGAAAAAAGTCGGTGAGAATCCCGATTTCATTCGCCTATTGGGTCAAAGCCTAACTATGCTCGCAATTATTTGCGCGGTCGCAATTGGACTAGCTAGTTATTTACATAATAGGTCGCGCGAAAAAAACGCTTTGGGCCTGTATCAAGTTGACGTACAGAACAAGCACGCTTAAAATCAGAAACATTTGAACAGAACCAAACGCAATGCAAAGGGACGAATTAGAGCGATCTACTACTGGTATAAGACCTACTATTATGAAGAAAAATTGAGCGATTGTTTTTCTAGTTTTGAGGCTCCAGAAATAATTGCATGAGAAATAAGGGGTATACATCATGGCTTATGATTTCTGGAAAGTTGTTCATTTTGAATGGGTGACTTGTACAGTAGACAGGTATCATACCAGGTACAGAGTAGGCACTGGTGACATGTGATACTTGGTACGAGGTAGTATTCAAAAGTCAAACAATCCCAGTGCTGAGAGGTTGGAAGAACTGTTATTCCTGGGCTCAGAAATCACCAGATCCGCTGATTTCTGGCCTCGATTATTTCTGAACCCCAAAAAATTGATGATTTTTAGTCCCATGGTGGATGGTTGTTACTTTTGGCGGCGGAGATCCCTGTTAAAAGAGAGAAACAATCGCTCAAAATATTTCCCGTGATGGTTGGTCTAATACGCGTTCTTGTGGACGTACATTGTTCGTCTTGCAGCCTTTCTGGTCTACTTGCATCACATTCTTCACAACTTTTATCGATTTCTTTCCGTTTCGTTTTTTTTTTCATCGAATTTTGGCCCGCATTATCACCTCTTGGTCGTCTATACGACCCCGAAAAAAGACGCTGAGGATCCCGATTTTATTCGCCTATTGGGTCAAGGCCTAACTAAAAGCTCGAAGTTTGATTCGCGGTGTTTGGCATGCTGCTCGCTCGCATAGGGCAACAATCCAATTCGGAATGCTTGCCCGCGTAATTGTCTCTTGGTCGCTTATGCGACCCGGAAAAAATTCGGTTAGAATCCCGGATTCATTCGCCTATTGGGTCAAAGCCTAACTAAGCTCGCAATTACTTACGCGGTCGCGATTTGGCTAGTTATTTTCATATTAGGTCGCGCAAAAAAACGATTTTGAGCTTATATCAGGTTGACGTGCAGAGCAAGCACGCTTGAAATGAGAAACACTTGAACAGCAAGCACCAACCGCATTTTAAAAGGACGAATAAGATCGATCTACTACTGGCATAATACGCGTTGTTGTGGACGTATGTTGTTCGTCTTGCAGCCTTACTGATGTTCTTGCATCACATTCTTTACAACTCTTCTTCTTATCGTTTGATTTCTTTTTCGTTTTTTTTTAATGGAATCATTGCCCGCATCATCACCTCTTGGTCGCTTATTATGCGACCCCGAAAAAAGAGGCTGTAAATCCCGATTTCATTCTCCTGCGGGGTCAAAGCCTACCTAAGCTCGCAATTTGTTTCGGGGATTTTGGCATGCTACTCGTGATGGGAAAACCCACGCTCAGGGTCGGCTTGCTCGCGTGGGCCACCTCATGCGGGGGCCTTGATTGCGCGGTGGCAGCGGATAAAAGAGAAGTCCCAGATGTTGATCATTATGCAGAAAAATCCATTATATTATTGTCGCGTATCCGAGTATATTATCACAATGAAAACATGGGATGGGTCGAGATCGGCCAGAAGCCGCCCACAAATCAGGGGGCAAAAACTGGAACAAAACAAGACTGATATAAAGGGCGTACCCCATCGGAATTAACCAAGAACTAAATATACCGTAGAAGGCATGTTTCCAGCGGGGTGGCTGACATTCTGACAACAAACCACCATCCAATAAAAAACACTCATTTCCCAATACCCTATATCCTATATCGCTCGTACATACGTGAACCATGAGTCATGTGTCCGTAGATTTCAAAACTATACGACTCATCGGGCAGGCTGCAAGTACTAGATCTTTTAACTCGCTCGCATGGGGCAACAATTCAATTCGAAATTCTTGCCTGCATAACCACCTTTTGGTCGCTTATGCGACCCTGAAAAAAGAGGCTGAAAATCCCGATTTCATTCACACTCACCTATTGGGTCAAAGCCTAACTAAGCTCGCAATTACTTACGCGATCGCAATTTGGCTAGCTAATTATTTGCATAATGGGTCGCGCTGAAAAACGATTTTGAGCCTACACCAGGTTGACGTGCAGAGCAAGCAAGTTGAAAATGAGAAACACTTGAACAGCACAAAACGCAATATTAAATGATGAATTAGAGCGATGCAGTTTCACTTGTTTTTGCGCCTGGGAGAGAAGTTTGCAAATTTTGTCAAGTTGCAAATTATGCCTTTTAAAAAAATGGTTTTTCTGTGTTTTTTTCGTTCAAGCTATGTAGACGTCAAGCAAAACAAACGCTCGCGAGTATAATACCCTAAAATTCAAAACTTCAGCCACCACCCTTTGAAAATGATGTCAACTTTGGATATTGTCACGCTCTGCAGAAGTCAAGATACAACCGAAGGCTCGAGATACCTCTTCAAAATACAACAATTTCGCAACTTTTCGCTTGTCTCGCTCAGCCCCCATCCGCGTTCACGTCGAAGTGCGGAACCGACAAAGCAGGGCGAGGGTCGTTGAAACCACCCCCTGAAGAGAGCGCTCGAACGAAGCGATTTGGCCGAGAAATTCCAGTTTCGAGAATCCCATACTGAGGCCGAGACGAAAAAAACTCCAGACCAAATCCTTGTTCCCTCAAAAAAGCGAATCATTATATAAACATAAAAGGGCTCCGCATGGGTGCCGGCATACGCCGGCACCCATGCTTCGGGTAGGGTAGGGCAGCACTTCGAATTGTTCGATTCAATACTTGGTAGAGTAAAAAAAGTCACCACACAAAATCATAGTCTGCGCGTACAGTATGAAAGGTAATGCCAAGAGTTCGATATAGACTAACAATCATAACAATGTACTACTATTAATAGCTACCGTTTTTCCAAGTGAATCCGATTCCGAGCTTCACTCATCAGATTTCGATCGGATAACTCCGACCACACGCCGACTGACCCTTTAGTCTGGCGACGAAACGTGTCGAGTGTGTTTCTTATGATAGTTCCACTCAATCAAGCATCCGGGGCCAGTAAGGCCACTGACCATGTCCGCTGCGTGTGATTAGAGAAGTTGTACATGGACCAATCGCATAATACAACAGCAGTCAGTCAAGATCGAGTCGATCGGTGCAACTTGCTTGGGTATCGTATTATTCCAGCAGCAGTAATACACTTCACTTCTTTTCTTTTTCCCATCTCACTTAGTGTGATTCTCGCATTACTCTCGCCCTCCCAGTAGTATAACTTTGATCCGGGGTCATATAGCGGGCTCCCCTCCCCCATCCCCACTACGGCACCTGCCCTAATTTTGATCGCGAGAGAATTCGGCATTTACCTCCCTCGTCGATTCGCGTCGATTTGTACCTACCCACGGCGCTAGGCGATTTCAGCAGTTAGTTGATCCTTTTTTCCCATTTATTTCAAATAAATAAAGCCAACAAAGCTCACAACGGTGGTTATTTAACTCAAGGACCAACGCTAGTATTAATGGTAGTAGTCTTCGAGTGTAACCCCACTAGACCAATGGGGCGACCGGCTCTATATCACTCACTGCCCCGGTGGCGTATCAGGTTATATCCTCGAGCCTGGTATAGATCAGCTTCGTGAGTTTGAATCCCCCCGAGTGCGTACTCGTATCATTTGTAGTCTCGTGCTCTAATTGACTTGCGGAAAGCGCGAGAGCGTGAGTTAGCAACACTCGATGAAAATTCGACGATCAGTGGGTGCTGAACCCTATGCGCCAAAAATAATGAAGGCAATAACCGGGGGGGGGAAGGGAAGGACGACACCTGTGACTACGGCTTGTATGTCCAGAAGCTGGAAAGTAGAAGTGTGCAAAAAAAAAATCACTTGAAGAGATGATCAATCAGCAATCAGCAGCAATAAGGAGCACGCCAAGTACGAAGCAACACAAACTTATTTGTCAGTTACGTACCAACACACGATCGCTTGCACTTGACCGGCAAACGACCACAGCAACGGAGTCAAGGACCACAGCCACAGCAACGCCATCCTACTGTCTACTTACCACCACCTTCGAGTGGCGCAGCTTAACAACAGGAGGAACTTGTATAATACAATTCTCGAGGCCCCGGGGACGCAGCCACTCGCAATGCTGCTGTGTAGCTTTCCTGGCGCCGCAGTAAACGTAATCACTACTACCTCCTCCTCGTTTAGTCAGGCGTGCGCTTCAGCAGTTAGTTGATCCATTTTTTTCCCATTTATTTATGCAAATAAATAATGCCAACAAAGCCCACAACGGTGGTTATTTAACTCAAGGACCAACGCTATTATTAATAGTAGTAATATTCGAGTGTAACCCCACTAGACCACCGGGGCGACCGGCTCTATATATCACTCAATGCCCCAGTGGCGTATCAGGCTATATCCTCGAGCCTGGTACAGGTAGGTATAGATCAGCTTCGTGAGTTCGAATCCCCCCGATTGCGTACTCGTATGATTTTTCGTTTTGTTGCGCAGTAATTGACTTGCGGATAGCGCGAGAGCGTGAGTTAGCAGCACTCCATGAAGAATCGACGATCAGTGTAGCTGGTATTATAACACGCGCTCAAGCCCTGCAGACGTTAAGCAAAACAAACGCTCGAGAGAATACCACCGCAAAATTCAAAACTTTAGCAACTACCTCGTACCGTTTGGAAATGATGCCAATTTTGGAAATTATCCAGACGCTGAAGTCGTTAAGATACAACCGAAGTCGCAAGATTACCTCCTCAAAATACAATATTTTTGCAACTTCTCCCTTGTCTCGCTCAGCATCCATCCGCGTTCACGTCGAGGTGCCCAACGGATAAGAAAGGGCGAGGGGCTTTGGAGCCGCCCCCCGAAGACTTTTGCCCGTTGGAACCGCCCCCCGAAGACTTTTACGTGTTTCATTCGTTCAAGCCCTGCAGACGACAAGCAAAACAAACAAACGCTCAAGCCCTGCAGACGTCAAGCACAACAAACGCTCGAGAGTATGCCACCGCAAAATTCCAAACATTACAATAGCAACTACCTACCGTTTGGAAATGATGCCAAGTGTGTAAATCATCAAGGCGCAACCAAAATCTCCGGAATTTCTCATCGACATGCGGTATTTTTGCAACTTCTCGCTTGTCTCGATCGGCATCCGTCCGCGTTCACGTCGATGTGCGGAACGGACACGACAGGGCAAGGGGCGTTGGAGCCGCCCCAGAAAAGAATGTTTTATTCTATATACAAGGGCTCCGCATGGGTGCCGGCATTCGCCGGGACCCATGCTTCGGCTAGGGCGCGGCAGCACTTCGAATTGTTCGATTCAATACTTGGGTAGAGTAAAGTGAGTCACCACACACAGTCATAGTCTGCACGTACAGTATGAAAGGTAACGCCAAGAGTTTGATAGATACTAACAATCATAACAATGCACCACTATTAATAGCTACCGTTTTTTTAATGAATCCGATTCCGAGCTTCACTCATCAGATTTCGATCGGATAAATCCGACCACACGCCGACTGACCCTTTAGTCTGGCGACGAAACGTGTCGAGTGCGTTTCTTATGATAGTTCTACTCAATCAAGCATCCGGCGCCAGTAAGGTCACTGACCATGTCCGCTGCGTGTCCTCTTCGTAGCCACCGAGAAACGCGCACTGAGCCAGCTTCTGAACTACACAATGCATGATATAGTAGTATCATCTTGATCCGAGCCTCCCAGATCGACTGTCGGTGTGTTGTCTGATCGTGGAGAAACGAGCTGACGTTGTTCCAGGCGCGAAACACGGTGGTGTGACTGCCTTCGTCCTTCAGCTCCTCGACTGTTATTGCAATGCTGCTGCTTGTTGCTAGCTGTGTAGATCGCTCACTTCTTGTAGATACAGTACGCGGCTACAGCGCTTACGATTTTGTTAGCTAAGTATTTAAGACTCGGGTTTTATTAGACGAAAATAAAAATATGTCAGTTTTGTCTGATCGCGCATTGGACAGGATTCATACACACAGTAGGCGTCACCCGGGCACGATAGAGTCACATGCCGGGATCGGAATCATCCACACATGATACCTCCCCGCACGGTGTGGAAATCCCAACTCCTCCAGCCGACTGACTTTCTGATTGGCCGTGGTTCGCATGTTGAGCCAGCTCCACCTCGGGAGGATATGGGGTCCCATCCCCGGTCCAGGGGTCGTTCCACGTCTCTAAAACTTCCATCAACCGGGGAAGCAAACGGAGCTTTCTCGGGTCGGCACCACCCTACGCGGTGAGAAAACCCCGATCCCGTTGGCTAATCGCCGATTGGTTCGAGCTCCACAGCGCCGTCCTAGGCGGATAGAGGCCCATCAATGGGTGGCATTTCCGTCGCACACGGGAAAAATAGGGTCCCATCCCCGATTCATGAATCCCCCGAATCTCTACAGCTCCAAAAACGCGAGAACAATAGTGATGACTTCCCGTGTCGACACCACTCCGCACGACGTGGAACTCCAACCGTATTTACTTACCGCTGATTGGCTGGGGCTCGGACATAAGGGCAACGCCACCATGGGGGGATATATAGTCCTGTACCCGTTCCAGAAATCCTGGCAAACCGGGGACGATATCCAATTTCTCCCGCGGGTCGACACAGCCCCGCACCATGGTGCGACAATCATCTATTATTCACATTGGCTTATCGTTGAGTGGCTGTGCAGCTCGTCGAGCCAGGGACACCCGGTGAGGAGATAGACCAGCAAACGGGCGGGGGGCGTTTCGACGCACCCGATGAGGATAGCGCCCCATCACCGTTCCAGAAATCCTTCCATACCCCATCAACGCCAACAAACCGGGGACGAAAACCGACTTCTCCCGGGTCGACACCACACCGCACGGTGTGGAAGCCTTAGGTAGCTGAGGTTCGTATACAACGCCAGAACCACAGAACAGGGTCCAACCCCGGTTCAGAAACCCTTCAAGTTATTTTCAATGGAAAAAATTGGGGAAACTCGCGCTACTGCTGACTTTTTGTTCGTGTACCCCAACCCCGCGGTACGCGGACATTTCGTTTGACCCCCTGCCTCGATACCACCCCGCACAGAGTAACCCAACCTTCGATTGATGGGCTCGGCCGGGGTTCGTGGATAGAGGAAACCACCATTCACTAAGAAGTTCAGCAAGTTCAATGACTTTCATCTCATACTAGCCTGTGATCGGAGAAGTTGTACATGGACCAATTGCATAATATACAGCAGTCGGTCCAGATCGAATCGATCGGTGCAACTTGCTTGGGTATCGTATTATTACAGCAGCAGTACTACATTTAATTTCTCTTCTTTTCCCCATCCTATTTATTGTGATGCTCGCACTACTCTCGCCCTCCCAGTAGTACAACTCAGATTCCCCTCCCCCATCCCCACTGCGGTACATGCCCTAATTTTGATGGCGAGAAGAATTCAGCATTTTCGTCCCTCGACGATTCGCGTCGAATTGTACCTACCCACGCTGCTTGGCGATTTCAGCAGTTAGTTGATCCGTTTCTTCTTGTTTATTTCTCAAATAAATAAAGTCAACAAAGCTCACAACGCGGTGGTTATTTAACTCAAGGACCAACGCTATTCATAGTATCAATAGTGTAAACCAACTAGACCACCGGGGCCACCGGCTCTATATTACCCACTGCCCCTGTGGCGTATCATGTTATCCTCGAGCCTGGTATAGATAGGTCAATTTCGTGAGTTCGGTTCCCCCCGAGTTCGTACTCGTATAATTTTTCGGGAGGCTTTTTCTTGTGCACTAACTGACTTGCGGAAAGCGCGAGAGCGTGAGCTAGCAACACTCGATGAAAACTCGACGATCAGTGGGTGCTGAACCACATATGCGCAAAAGAAAAATGAAGGGGCAATAACCGGGGGGGGGGGGGGGAAGGACGGCACCTGTGATCACGGCTTGTATGCCCAGAAACTGGAAAGTAGAAGTGTGCCTGAGAAAAAAAATCGCTACTGGTAGAAGAGATGACCAATCAGCAATCGGCAGCAAGGAGCACGTCAAGTACGACGCAACACAAACTTATTTTCGTCAGCTGCGTACCAACACGACCGCTTGCACTTGGCCGGCCAACGACTACAGCAACGGAGTCAGGGACCACAGCAACAACAAAGCACGCCATCCTCCAAAGAGTCTTCTCAGGGAAAAAAAACACTAAACGCGAACGATGCGATACGGGACGAATGCATGCCACTCACGGGTTTCTTTGCCGTGGATACTGTCGACGTTTACTACGACCTTTGCGTGGCGCAGCTCAACAACAGGAGGAACGATTATTTTTCCCCTTACTTTTTGTGTCGAAAATGTGTGGTACACCCTCGCTCCATGCCATAAAATATGTCATGGACAAAAAGCATTTTGTGTGTAATAGAGCATCGCTGTTTGTGGTCTTATTCGTACGTACCTACGTCGAAGTATATTGCTTGCAAGAGAGTACAAACCAAGTCGATTTGTCCGAACTTGTATAATACCACCCTCGGGGCCCCGGAGACGCAGCCACTCACAATGCTGCTGTGTGGATTTTTCTGGGGCAGTAATCGTCACCACTACTACCTCCTCCTCGTTATAGTCATGCGTCCGCTTGCCACGTCTATATCCATGTATGTATGTACGTGTGCCTGTACCGAAATTCAACAAATAAATGCACTACTATGATACCTACCACAATACCGTGGGAATTATTTTTTAGAGTAAACAATATTAGGTTTGGGACAAAATATGACGCCAATTTGGGAATAATGTCTTGCCAAGCTTTATTGTATCAACCGCTCCATACATCAAGATCCCAAGAATAGCTGGAGAGTACCGCTCAAAATACATCTTTTTGCGCGCTTCTCGATTGTCTGGCTCAGCATCCATCCGCGTTCACGTCGAGGTGCTGAACGGATTGACCAGCAACAACAACAACAACAACAGGCAGCAGCCAGCGCAATTTTGGCAACCACACATCAAAGCGTTCGAAACACCTTATATACCTTGATAATCACACCTACCTTTAGAAGTGCATCCAGGTTCCGTTTGCGGGGATAAATGTACATGGAATTCGTGTGGGATATATTATGCGGTCCTGAAAGATGGATCGTTGATCGTGGACCAATATATACGGAACGACTCTTTGGAGCGGCGGCCAAAAAGACTGACAAAACATTGCTTCTCGTACTGCGATTTTTAAGAGCGACCACTCCGTTCGTTGTGTTTAGTTTTTATTTTTAAGGTCTCTGGTCTGTTTTGTTGTGTTCTAGTACCCGGTACGCTAGCGATTTACTTGCTCCATGCCTTGATTAATTGCGGTTGTTTGGTTTAGTCTGTCTCACAATCTGTGCCCGCACAATAATAAGTTGTATATGCCACCGCAAAATTCAAAACATTAGCAACTACCGTTTGGAAATGATGCCAATTTTGTAAATCATCCAGGCGCTGCAGACATTAAGATACATATAAAATCTCCGGAACTCCTCCGCGACATGCGGTATTCTCGCAACTTCTCGCTTGTCTCGCTCGGCATCCGTCCGCGTTCACGTCGATGTGCGGAACAGACTCGGCAGGGCGAGGGGCGTTGGAGCCGCCCCCCAAAGGCGGCGCTCGAACGAAGCTATTTGGCCGAGACTTCCAGTTCCGCGAATTGCATACTTGGGTCGAGACGAAACAAAACTCCTGACCGAATCCCTGAAACCAAATAACGATTTTATATATATGCATGCCACCGCAAAATTCCAAACATTAGCAACTACCGTTTGGAAATGACGCCAATTTTGTAAATCATCCAGGCGCTGCAGACATTAAGGTACATCCAAAAATCTCCGGAACTCCTCCTCGACATGCGGTATTTTTGCAACTTCTCGCTTGTCTCGATCGGCATCCGTCCGCGTTCACGTCGATGTGAGAAACGGACACGGCAGGGCGAGGGGCGTTGGAACTACCCCCCGAAGCCGGCGCTCGAACGAAGCTATTGGACCGAGACTTCCAGTTCCGCGAATCGCATACTTAGGCCGGAACGAAAAAACTCCTGACCGAATCCCTGAAACAATGAATGTTTTTTTTAATGTATATGTATATCCTGCAGTCGTATGACCGGTGAGGGGGGATAGGTCGCCGAATATAAAATGGGCTTACTGCACGCGTAAGGTTAGTAGGTTATGGTGGGGGCGGCGGGGAAGGGGGGGGGGGGCGGGGGGCGGGCGGGCGTACTCATTTGTTGCTTGCCTTAGTCATGTGACCATTGACTATGCATCCATTTCGAGACGGAGCACCGTTCCTACTCCTAATAAAGACACCTCCAACATTTGGGCGCTCGTTACGCTTCTTCCATATACTGCAAGTAAACTGTTTGTTTATCCTATCCCCGTCCTGTTTCGCCATCTGCGGCCACCATCTATCTCCTAGGATAGCGATCGTTTTCTCGCTACTCTGTAGGCTACCAAACTCTTCCATGTCACATACGTCTAACTTACTCATCTCCTCCTCTAACGCATCCCGTTCCTCCTTGTACATTTCAAGTCCTACTCTCTATTGTTGTGCCACACGGGCACATATTTGTAGCCACGTCTTCCTCCTCCCGACTACTGGTGTACCTCTTTCTTCTTCTGGTAGGTCCAGGTCCCCTGCACGAAATCGTAGTTTCAGCTTTTTCGCTTAGTCCTTTGGGCCGTGCGGATACGTTTTCATTCCAACATATTGCCTCAACCCCCCGTATATATCTAAATGCTTCTCTTCTTTCACCTTATTTATCAGCGCTAGCCTTTCCCTTTCTTCTATTATTTTGCTTACTTCTGTCTTGTACCCGCCAAACTTCTCTACAAGACAGTACCTCTTCTTGGCCCCCCCCTAAATTCTTCCATATTTCTCGACTACGTTATCCCATCTTATTCTAGCTCACCCTTTTGTGATATTCTCCCATACAGCCCTATCAACTTTGGCTGGCAACCTGTTTTCTGGCATATTCTTTACTTTATATTGCCATTTCAACTTTCTAACGTCTCTATTTGTTTTAAGTGGCTACGTTCTGCTCTTAATACTGTACTACACGTCGTACTTGAGCATCCTAGCATCTTTTTAGCTGCTGTTGTCATCTGCACTGTTTCCATTTGTTTTACGAACTTCGCGTTCCCTTCGTTGGGGGGGGGGGGTTGTACCGTAGAACGAGACTCCAACGTTGCTATTGTTTCGTTTATCGTCTGACACTTCATGTGCGGCGTGATGAGTGTAAAAAATGCCCCAAGAAGACGACGAATCCGCGAGAAAAAAATAAACAGCAGTAGCAGTAGTAGTTATTGCTTTTTTTCCCCTGGAACGCAGCCTTAAACTGCCGCGTCTGTTCCTTTTATAATCCAACCTACTCCCTGACACATACTACTGCGGTAGAGGTTGGACGCATGCTACGATATACCTGGTATTAAGGTATACCGTTTTTTGGCTTTTTTATGGGTGGCGAGCCTCGACACTTGCTACGATAGAGGCATTAAGGAATTAAGGTATACCACGTTGTAGCTAAAACCTAAAGTCGTCGGAATAATGCCATTCTTGTTTTCGGCAAAATTACTGTTTTAGTATGCCTGACACCACTGGGTTTTTTTATAGGATTGCACATTCGGTTTTGCTCCAAACGAAGGAACTTTTTGGGTGAGGCACATAGAGTATTTTGTTACGTCACCACCCTCAGAAGGCAACAAGGAGCCAGCGCACCTCTATAGTACCGTAGCATGTGTCGAGGCCGTTCACTCGAGGAGTAGCTTCGGCCCTCCTCCCCCAAAAAATGGATAAGGAGAAAAAACCCCTCCAAAAGAACTGCTACAACAGACAGCACCGGGGAAAAAATCCCACGGCCTGGAGATACACCAAACACAATCGCGTAAAAAACAAAAAATAGCGATTTTTTCCCCGGGCGATTTTGGATCCCCCCCGTCATTCAGAAACCGTTTCAGACAAAAAAAAGGTGTACCTCTACCGTAGCTCACGTCTTCTGACGCATGCATTGGCGATGGAGGTACACATTTTTGTTTGTCTGAGGCTCTTCAACAATAGTGACGAGCCTCAGACGAAAAACAGGTGTACTCCTACCGTAGTACGCGTTCTCCTGACGCATGCGACGGTCGATGGAGGCACACCTTTTTTTGTCTGAGGCAGGCCCCTCAGTTATCGAGCCCTCTACCTCTCCCAACAACTGTTTTGTTTGTTTTAGCGGGGGGGGGAAGAGCCAGCCTATGAACGTTTCCGTGGCCTACTATAGGGAGAGTCATCCCACGGTAGGATCTGCAAGTTTTGGGCCAAACTGTTTCTGAATGCCGGTTGAGTTCCTCCTCAAAGTGTGGAACTATCGATTGGTACGTATGATAACTGGACGAGTGTACTTGTTTCAGGACTAGCGCTTAGAACGGTTGGTCCGGGAGTTGCGCGAACGAATGTCTTCGAAGAAGTCATGTTTCGCGTGATGTTTATGGTTGCCCTCCTCGCGTTAGGAGCTCAGAAACTTCTTACAATCTTCTGCTGCACCCCTACCTAGCGTGGGGTGAATTCGGTATTCAACGGAAATTATTCGCAAAAAAAAAAAAATAACGAGTTTGGAGTTGAGGAGCTCCATCATTCTCAAAATACATTTTCAGCCACAATGCAATACCTCTATTATTGTAGCGTAGCACGCGTCTTCTGCCCCCCGCATGGACCCTCCCGGTAAGCTCCCCATGACCGCTACGAAAAGCTTTTATTAGTTTTGTTTTGTTGGCCATCCGAAAATGTGCAGCATGATGAGCTTTCAATCCCTTTAGCACCGCATTTTTGACATGGAGACAAAACACTCGGAGTTAGACTAGGATAATTTTAGGAGTTGAAAATGGGTTCACGTCTATCACCCAGAAACAGGTGTTGTTGCTTTCCGTGCACAGATCGATTAACATCACCTTGTTTACCCTGGTACGAGCTACACTACTGTAGTTCTAAGGGGAGTCGGAGACCTATCAAGTCGTTATTGAGGAACACCCCCCCCCCCCACACACCCAGCAATACGCGCGATCGGAGTAACACACAGCTTGCAAAGATGAGTTTCGATGGAATCTTCGATCTCATAGCTGGATGGAGTGTATTTTAAATTTTTATGATACTCTAAGAAAAAAACCACGTGCTACGATAGAAGTGGTAACGTATACCTTTTTTGGCGAAAGTATTAACCCAAGATCGTGGGAATGGCATTCTTGTTTTTGCGATATATTGACGTTTTTTATACCTAGGCCATGATTTTATTCATCGAGTTGTCACTTTCATTTTATTCACAAAAAATGTCAGTTTTGGGGTAAGGTATGGAAGCCCTTTCAAGCGAGGAAGGAGCTTCACAAAAATTAGGTTCGCTCCTACTGCAGGTAGCATGCACCACCAACACCAACACCAACACCAACACCAACGCCAACACCAACACCAACACCAACACCAACACCAACACCAACACCAACACCAACACCAACACCAACACCAACACCAACACCAACACCAACACCAACACCAACACCAACACCAACACCACCGTCATCGGCATTACGCAATAATTTCCATTAGTAGCTGTACAGATAGACTGTATATACTGGTATGCACCAACTGGTTTTCATGTTTCTCACCACCGCTCTGTCAGGCAGGGCGGACAGCGACAATGGAATAACAGTACTTGATCATCTGATCACCTGTCCCCCCCCCTCCTATGCACGCCCCCCCCCAACCTCCTGCCCCCCCCAACGTCCCACCCTCCTCCTCCTCCCCCTCTCGCCATTTCCGACTCGCTTCAACGCAATTTAACAGGCCAAGACAAGCGAAGACTGGCCAACCTGACATTCTGGTCAATCCGATGTTCTAGGTAACCTGATATCCTGGACAATCCGATATTCCGGACAACCCGATATTCTTGACAACCCAATATTCTGGACTACCTGATATCCTGGGCAACCCGGTATTCTTGACAACCCGATATTCTGGACAACCTGACATGCTGGACGACCTGATATTCTGCTTCACAAAAAGAGGTGACTTATTTTCAACGGTCTGGAAACCTTTCTTTTGCAGTGTTGTTGGCTGTCGAGTTGAAGACCAACGATTTTTAGCGTGTACTTACATTTCAAAACTATTTTTACCTTTGTGCTTCAGGAGCTCTTTTGAGGCGGCGTGCTTTTTCTTCGCTTTTTCTTTCGGTGTTTGGCTTCGTAGGTGAACCATAGCTGGACCCACTCCTACACGGGAAGGCAGCGTGTAGACTATATGGTGTACCCCTTTCAAGACAATCCGGTTTAAGACCATACCAGAGATAAGACCAGGTAAATCGATTTGCCACGCATACAACAATCCACTTCGAATTAATACTAAGATTACTTTTGCAGTGGTAAAATACCGTAGTAGGGACAAGACCTCCATTTTAACACCATTCGGTTTAAGGCCATAGTAGAGATAAAACCAAGTAAATAGTTCCACTTCGAATTAATACTAGGATTACTTTTGCAGTGGTAAAAGACCGTAGTAGGGATAAGACCTCCATTTTAATACCATTCGGTTTAAGGCCATGGTAGAGATAAAACCAAGTAAATAGGTTTGTCACAAAACATTATCTACTTGGAATCACCATGGGATCATGTTTGCGGTATTAAAAGGCAAGACCAGAGCCGAGCTATAAAACCATCTAAATTGGCACTTACTTATCATGGTGGCCTTAAAGTGGGTGCACCACTAGTGTAAGACGCAAGATAACAAGATAAAACACCCCCCAGGAGAGATTGTATCGGAGGGGGGGGGGGAGGGTGTACTCAGTTTGTGCATGGCCGTAGTCGTATGACTATAGACCCTCGCATCCCAACTATGCCGGGACGGAGCACGTCGGGTTGTCACCAACCAGACAGACATTGCTTGCACCAAGCGGAAAACATCGTGAGGTGTTCGGCGAGTCGCATGAAGAGTTAACTGCATCCTTCAAAGAACCGCTCGTAAGACGGACTTCGGCACCTCGCACCTACCTTCTTGCCTATGGATGACAGCGCCAATGAGTTAAACTTTGTTTTCTGGCGTGGCCACTCCAGAGACAGCAATGGGTACTATTACATTGTAACTGCCGCGTGGGTGCCTTACCATACTCACACTAGGTGATGCAATCATTCCCCTTGTGCGGAGTTAGGGTCGTCCACCCCGCACAATATTATCTAACTCGATAACCATCATGGTGACCGCCAAAAGAAAACAAAGAAACGGTACCCAGGTTGTCTAGCCCGCGCAGTGATTGGCATGTATTACGGCGTCGTTGCGGGGGGGGGGGTGATGGTAAAAACGGATGGTAGTATCACCGCATATCTATATATAAAATGATGTACGAATTTGAGAAAACAGGGATTGGCAAGGACTTTTTTTTTCGTCTCGGCCTTAGTGTGGGATTCTGGAACCTCAAATTTCTCAGTCAAATCGGTTCGTTGGAGCGTTGTCTTCGAGGGGCAGCTCCAACACCCCTCGCCCTGCCTTATCCGTTCCGCACCTGGCCGTGAGCGCGTGTGGGAGCCGAGGGAGGCAAGCGAGAAATCGCCAAAATTTTGTATTTTGGGCGGATTCTCGAGCTTTTGTTTGGATCTTGACGTATGGAGAGGTTGAACAAGTAAATAATAGGAAAACATTTCAAAATTGGCATCTTATTTTTCGCTGACAACGCTTTCAGAGACAACCTTCACCTACGAGCAGTTGCAGATTAATAGATGCACCCCGAGGTCCCGATCCCGAGCGTTTTGTGCGAATACGAGCACGTGCACGTGCAACTGCGAGTACGAGTATACGCAAGTACTGTCTGGCAGTTTCATCAGCTCTACAGCACTGCCGTGCCGGGTGTGTTTGTGTTGTGTGTTGTCGGTTACTTCTACCACCCAACGACATATTAATGAAAACACCCAGTCAGCGTTCATCCTGAATGCTCATCGAAGAGAGATACAAATGATGTGATCACACGACTGTGAACAGAGATACCAAAATCACGTCAACATCAACGGAAATGTCAGCGTACCGGGGTTGGGGTGTTAAACACATCAAAAGCAAGCCTAAAAGAAGAAAATAGAATAAAACCAACAGAAGAAGGAGATTCTTCCTGGATTGGGACATCAACCGACAAAAAATGCCACGAAAGACGCAAGGACGCACAACACGAAGCAAACCAACCCTCGACTGGTGCTACGTTTCTGAATGACGGGGCTCCTTAACCTATTCATACAATCGTCGGAATTTCGGGGAGGGCGGGGGGTTGCGTTTCGCCGTATACCCACTACTGCTGTCTATGGGGCTGTTCATTGAGTGGAAGTTTTGTTTTCCTTAATTCAGTTTTTCGGATAGGTAAACATGTGGTATACAGTATACGGCTCCTAACGCGAAGAGCCTCGCGAAACATATGGTGCACGTCTAGCGGAGCATGTGTCCCTCTCTCTCGTGGATGTCCTCTCTTTCATATGCCGTGTGGAGGCTCTGGAATAGCGTGGTGCATGACTATCAACACGAAGGAGGAAAGACAGGAGGGGCAGAGATAGCACGAGAGAAATACGGCCACGCAAGCACGCAAGAGTAGTCCGTGGTTCGAAAAAGCAGTTTCTTGGTTTTTTTTAACAGATTGTTTTTCGAATCTTGACGAATCCTGGATCTTGGATTTTTAGTGTACAACATATATAACTACTCACAAAAAATCGATTTCCTGAGCGGCCTCCATTTTTTTCGATTCCCACACTAACTTTAGGATATTCTCCTCTCAGGACGGCTGAGCGGGTTCGGATGTCTGAAACAGCACTTCTCAGCGCTTCTCACCGTTTCCTTTTTTTATGGCTATACTGCCAATGCTTTCTTTAGAAGTATCAATTTTTGTTCATTTATTCCGATGACACCGGGTTTGGAACCCACGCACAACCAGGCTCAGAAGCGTACAGTCTATCCACTAGACCACAAAGCTACAGTGAATCTGTGGTCTAGTGGATTGTCCCACATATCATTTCCCCCCCATGATACCGGGATTCGAACCCACGCACATCACAGGCTCAGAAGCGGACAGTCTATCCACTAGACCACAAAGTCACAGTGACTCTGTGGTCTAGTGGAGTCCTATAGACCTACTTGCAAATATTGATTTCCTGAGCGGCCTCCATTTTTTTGCTTCCCACACTACCTTTAAGATATTCTCCTCTCCGGACGGCTGCGCGGGGGCTCGGATGCCCGAAACAGCGCTTCTGAGCGCTTGTCACATTTTTATTTTTATTTTCAAAATTCAAAACCACGTACCAGTACTACTACACCAGGTTTGTACATACCATGTACTACGTTGTTGAATCACAATGATGCACGCCCGGTTCAGATCAGCCCAGCTATATGTAGCTCAGCAGCGCAGTGCCGTGCGGTGCCGTGCGGTGCGGTGCGGTGCCGTGCCTTGAGCTACGGTGCTGTGTCGTGTTGCGCTGTGCGTTCTTTCGAACATAAAGCAGTACCAGGTATACGTGTTGTGCACCCATCTCTTTGCTTTTTCTTCATTTGATCTCTCTCGGTCCCCATGATTTTCCCCCTATGCAAATTACACCCGTACTGCTGATCAGAACGTTACATCGCCAACAAGCACACAGCACAGCACAGGTAATTAACTCTGCACAAGCAGCTCTTGGCATTATCAATTCGCTGTTCGCATCCAGATCATGGGCCTCTTCTTTCTGCCTCCTTTACATGGTTTAGTTGCATTCGTCCTTGCGCGAGCGTAGCGGGCGGCGTCAGCCGCCCGTGGAGCGGAGCCCTTGTACCCCATACTTTCACGAGCCAACATGGAATGATTTTGCGACACTAGCATCTTATTTTGTCGAAAAAAAAAGGATTTTCATTTTGGAAAAATATCCCATAGTAGTGTGTACTGTTGTACGAGTAATGCATTTATTGGTTGAATATCGGTACGCAGGGCTTTACCTTGATTTAATTGCGGTTGTTTGGGTTTCTGTCTCACAGTCAGCGACCACATTGTTTGTATCTCTCTAGGATGATAGATAATCTCAGCACGGACACCGGGTGTACTGCTGTGGTTGGGTAGAAACAACGGTTAATGCGAAAGCAACACGCAACAAACTGCATAATTTATTGTTCGATATTCGTTTGGAATACCGTTGGCAAGTGGTAGCACAGGCTTGCACTGGTAGTGGTCAAGCTACCTTGCTGGCGCTTGGATCTCAAAGAAGATGTTTCATGCTTGAAAGTAGCCGCTTGTGGGCAAGAAGACAGATCAAGAACAAGAGGGAGAGGAAAGGAAGAGGAAGGAGAGTGACCGAGGCGGGGCTGACCATCACGTGATCAATACGGCACAATGACCATGCTACGGGCAGATGTACTCTACGGGTGGTTGCCTGGTCTACGTAGAGCATCGTTGCCTGAAGCTTGTTCGTGGTCTACAATGCCTACGGCAACGTTCCCTGAGGTTTGTTCGTGGGAGCTTAGCTACGTCAACGTCCCAACAGTCAACCTAAATCACATTACCTGAACGCTGCTAAACGTACGTTATTGCGCCGCAATATTGCTCGTATCTTACACCGCATTTCTCGTACGTACTACTGCTTAGGTAAACCGATCGCATAACGCTGACTACGATACTTTTGCTTATTTAGCAGTACTCTATGCTGCTGAGCGTTGCCTAGGAATACTGCTGTTTTGTTGTAGTAGCTACTGAACTTTTTTTCAAGAGAAAAGGCTGCTGTTGCCTATTTCTTAACACTCCCCCTGAATGAAAATCGCGTCTACAAAGAGGCTAATGTCGCAAATAAATGCCTTGTTACACCCTACCCTGGGCTTAGCGCTTAACTTAAAGCTTGTGCAGTGAAAGGTCGTCGCAACTGGTGTCCTCTTTCACTGTTGAGCTCGCCAATTCAATAAGTGTTAGTGCATGTGTACGCTATTAATGTTGAAACTGATACTCAGAATATCAAAATACTAAAGAACAACACAATCAGGCCCGTGTGTTGACGGCGGCAATGTGGATGTAGATAAATCCTTATGTATTTCAAACAATACTTCTCGTTTAAATACCGACGAGAGTCTGAACTACGTTCCGCAAGACGCCACTGATGAAGCTTATGAAGCTGATGAAGATGAACTGATGAAGCTGAAAGGATGAAGCTGAAACAGCTGATAAAAATACGGTTGAAAATGGTACATCCGCCGATAGATCTGCTGCAGTCCCTTGTTGTAAAAGCCTCTGCCGTATCCGCCCCAGGATATATCCGTGATGTTGTCAGATCGTCCCGTTGAAGTCGGTGATGTTTGTTCAGGCCCTGAAAGCCCAATGAGGTAACGGTGACGATGCTTGTTGAGAGACTTCGTCCCTAAATCTGAGGTGATATCCTCGGTCGGCACGTAGTGAGTGCTAATCTTGCTTTCCTTAAACCTCACTGGGCCGTTGTCCGGGTTGTTGCCCCCATAAGCACCCGAAAAACGGTTACGGCGAAACCTTCTGTCTTGTAGGTGATGTCGTAGTCGATCGTGCCGCCAAGGTAATAGAGAACGAGCTTGGCCGCCCCTGTGTTTTCATTGGATGGCCTTGACATGGCTCTCACAATTTGGTTGACGGCATAGAGGATGTCGTAGCGAGTCGCTTGAGCCAGGTATATTAATGAACTTGTGATTACCTGATATCGTTGCTTTCCTGAGTCGTTATGGAGTCCCCCTTTTGACTGGTCACGAGACAGTTCCTTTCCTGCTGCGGGCGTGCTCACGTATTTTGCACTCCCCCCTTTTCCGTGCTTTTCGAGCACGAACTTGGTGTAGTCTGCGTGAGAGATGGTGAGTGCCCCGCTTTCACGGTTTCGGGTGACTCGCATGTCGAATGTCAGCGATATGTCTCCTATGTCCGTTTTAGCAAAGCGGCCCATTAGCTTTTCCTTTATCATACTCTTGAGTACCGCCTTGTCGCCTCCAGCAAGCATCAGGTCTGGTAGAGAGTGACGATGGCGTCCTGTTCTTACTCGTATTCGCCGTGTTGTCGATGGAGTCGTCGGTTGTGTAGTAGACGTAGACCATGGAGCTGTTGCATTGGATGAATCTGATGATATTGATGACGCTGCTGTAAAAGTGGCTGATGGCTTGTGAAGCGAATGACGATGACGATGATCGGTGTAGATCAGATGAGGTGCTGTGCTGTCCCGTGCTCTCTTGGTCGTCGCGCCTTGGTGCCGCCCCTTGCTGCTCGTAAATGATTGTTTTGCCGGATTGCCATTGTTGTTGCTGGTGAAGCAGAAGCAGCCGATGAAGCTGAAGCTTGTGATGAAGAAAATGCAGCTACTGGAACTGATGTAGCAGCTGCCGTTAATCCTGCTGAAGCCGCCTTTGCTATGTGCGGTAGTGATTAGGCTGATGTAGCTTCCACCAGGTTTGTTGTCGAAGATTATGTCGAAAATGACGATGATAATGCTGCCGAAGATGCTTTCTTCGTGTTTTGTTCCGCTGAAGGTTCCGTGTCATGACTTGCTGAACGCGTTCTTTCCGTTTGGCGTTAAGACGTTGATGTTCGTGGTGATGAAGGCACTGTGATGGATGATGAGTAGCTGATGGGATAATGAAGGAGTAGTATAAGTAGAACACGAAGTAGCTGTGGGTAGTTCCGTTTAAGGCAATGTAGCTAGACTTGCAGGCGTTGTTGCTGCTCCATGGTTCCCATTTCCGTGTCGATGCGTCCCTCCAAAGAGCACATTTCCGTAGTCCCACGACTTTGAAAAGGCATTTGAACTTATCGCCATTTTTTCCCCCTTTGAACGGTTTTTTAGTCGTCCGGGGTCTGCTCAAACAGTCCAAGCGTCGCGATTGATGGCCCGTTGAAGTCCTTCTTGCGTTCGCTCGCGGATGTCCCGAATATGCTGGGCTGCTTTGTAAAGTGATCGATGGGCTTGGCTTCCCGTTTAGCCTGGATGAGGAATAATTATGCCCACTTGGTGTACTCGTCGGTGATTTGCTCGCGTACTCGACGCCTGCCAGCCCTGTAGGTGAAACTGACCCCATCAGATCGGTGTAGACCAGCCCAAAAGTGTTGCTAATGTTGAGGTTAGCTTTCTTCGGGTGCGCTCGTTGGGTTCTTTTCCTGATTGCACAGACGTCGCAGTTCGAAACCCTCCCTACAAAATGTATCCCGTTGCTGCCGGTCTTGATGCGTCAAGCGTTGGCCGCGAACGAAGTGGTGGCGCCTTGTAGCGTAGCCTGAGGAACCGAGAAGAGGTTGCGTCCTGGACCGGGTATCACCGCGATCGGAATTTTCACTGTCTGTTTTACTCCCGCTTTGTCGATAATAGCACCGGTGATGATGCCGGTAGCATCTCCTTCCAGCTGGTGTTTGTCTCTACTATTGTAGTGATTTCGCGCGGTTCCTCGAGGATTTCGTAGTCAGATAACCTCCCCCTTAGCCAGGGAACGTTGTCAAAGTAGTGCTCGGGTGCTCCGCTGTCCAGGTAAATCGCCGAAGATTTATTGTTGATGGGGTTTCCTGTGTACTTGTCGACCTCCTCGGCGCTGACTGCCATGAAGGCTGAGTCTTCAGAGTTCTGCCCAAACAACCCAAGCGTTGCGATCGAGAGTCCATTGAGATATTCTTTCGTACTCGGGCGCCGGTGTTATGAACACGTTGGGCTTCTTAACTTGTGTGCCGCCAAATGGGCTTTGTGTCCCTTTGATGATGCTGCTGATAGTTCTTGGTGCAGTTAGCGTTGCCCTTGTTGGCCTGCCTCCTATGAAGTTTGCACTCTCGTCGCATGAGGCGCAGTCAGATGTATCAAGCACAGTTTGGATCCGTGTCCACCTACTGTAGTTTCTATTGCCATTAAGTATGATGCTTGTTACCTTTTGCTTGTTACTCATCATCGGTATGAGACGTCGTTTTGCGCAGAGAGCCCCTTTTGGAAGACCCTTCTTTCCTGGTCTTCTGGCAGGGGTTGTACTTGGGACAATCCGCCTTGCGGTATCCAAACTGCCTCCAGATGTATCACTTCACACCACGGAGGCTATCCTTCGTTTGCATGGTGACCCCGCGTCCTGCAGCTGATGGCGTGCTTGAAGAACGTGACAGGAGGTCCACGTACACATTGCGCATCGTGGATTTAATGTACTCCAGCCCGAACTCGAGGTCCCTGAAGCGACGGAAACAGTGACACGGACCGATATTGTCCCCCTGCGCCAATGTTCAAAAATCGCTTTTCCCAGTTCCTTGCGGAGCTCCTGACGACGACGTTGCTGACGGCATCGTCTTTATCCTCAAGCGTCTTCCTGGCCTTCTGCCCGTCTCCGAGACTATCGTCCGGTGTCTAGCCCTCATAGCGTCGTACAACTGCAGTGGCTCTTCCGTTCGCAGCTTTGGAAGAGGACTGAGTTGACATTGTTCCATTGCCAGTTGGCCAGTTGCCGCCTAGTGTCGGATTTGATTTTTCCCACTCCATGAATATGTCGAAGATAGCTGGAGCTGGCATACTGAGGGGGACCTATTCTCCATCTTTTCAGTCGCGATAGCCGTGTTTATCCTTCCCGTCAAATCGCGGGAGGCGCTTTGCCATTGTCGCTAATATTTTTGTGCTGTTGTTTTCCATGTTGTGAAGACTTTTTAGTTGCGCCGCACCTATGCGGTTCTGTACTGCGTTTATAAAGCTTCCGCATAAACTGTGCAACTGTTTGTTAACAACTATATCGTAGGTTTAACTCACAAACACTATATCATAAATGAAATATATATGTACCACGCAGCTTGCAAATTTGAGTTTAGACTATTCAATCGGTAGTATTCACAGATGACGTTTTCAATTATTAGCCAACGGGATTGGAATTTCCCCACCGTGATGGGCGGTGTCAACACGGTCGAACTCAGTTTTCTTCGCCATGTTTTCAACACTTGTATATATATAATGATCGTTCGACCGGGGGTGGGACCCTATCCTTCCCGGGTGCAGCTGACCCTATATATACAAGCGCCAGCCAATAACCAATCGGCCGGTGAATTTGAAAATTTCACACTATGAGGGAAGGTATCAACACGAGCGATATACGTTTTCGTCCCCGGGTCGTCGGAGTTGTAGATGTGCGGATGGATTTGGATCACGGGATGGGATCCTATCGTTCCCGGGTGGCGTCTACCTTATATACCGGCCCCAACGGCAGTAAAGAGTGCCATGTTAGTCTATGAAGAAATCTTGGACATATTTGAAAAATGTATGCGTAGACTACGTTTATGTGTGTGGTAATGATTTTTACTGCCTGTTGAAAATTGAGAAAGGTCGAACAACTGACCTGCCGTACCCGAAGCATGAGTGCCGGCGAATACCGGCAACCACGCGGAGACTATGGCATAACACAAAAAAAATCCCACCCGTTGGGAATGTTGGCCGGGATACGTGTGTGTTATAAACGGATCGCGATAAACCGCGTAACACGCCAAAACCAACCACCTGCCCAGGAATACCTCGTCCGAAAATACGTGCTGCCTTGCGTGTAGGGCAGTAAGTAGCCGTTCGTTGGGTTTTGTTTGGTGGGTGCGCTATAGAGCAAGTCCCACACCACCCGGGGAGCTGTTTCGTCCGGGTGGCTATCTCCACCGCACCTGATCCGCAGCTGGGGGTTCTTGGCTGGGAAGGGGGGGATCAGGTCGGGTCGACATACTCACGCGTCCGTAGGCTATATAGGCGGCTTGCGCCGCCGTAGCCCCGGTGGCCGTCGGGCCGGAGGGCGTGCCAGCTAGCGCTGGGTTTGGAGTTAAATTGACACACGACATGTATATAAAATGGAAGTGTGGTGAGCTTAAGCTTTGTTTTGATGCCCGTCCGCTGGAGGACCAAAAAAGCAAAAAAAGTACAAACGCGGTTGTTTCCAGATCGTGTGTGTGTTGTCGTGCGTGTAAGGCAGCAAGTAGCCGTTCGTCGGGTTTTGTTTGGTGGGTGCGCTATAGAGCAAGTCCCACACTACCCGGGGAGCTGTTTCGTCCGGGTGGCTATCTCCACCGCACCTGATCCCCAGCTGGGGGTTGTTGGCTGGGAAGGGGGGGGTCAGGTCGGGTCGACATACTCACGCGTCCGTAGGCTATATAGGCGGCTTGCGCCGCCGTAGCCCCGGTGGCCGTCGGGCCGGAGGGCGTGCCAGCTAGCGCCGGGTTTGGAGTTAAATTGACACACGACGTGTATAGAAAATGGAAGTGTGGTGAGCTTAAGCTTTGTTTTGATGCCCGTCCGCTGGAGGACAAAAAAAGCAAAAAAAGTACAATAGCGGTTGTTTCCAGATCGTGTGTGTGCTGTCGTGCGTGTAAGGCAGTAAGTAGCCGTTCGTTGGGTTTTGTTTGGTGGGTGCGCTATAGAGCAAGTCCCACACTACCCGGGGAGCTGTTTGGTCCGGATGGCTATCTCCACCGCACCTGATCCCCAGCTGGGGGTTGTTGGCTGGGAAGGGGGGGATCAGGTCGGGTCGACATACTCACGCGTCCGTAGGCTATATAGGCGGCTTGCGCCGCCGTAGCCCCGGTGGCCGTCGGGCCGGAGGGCGTGCCAGCTAGCGCTGGGTTTGAAGTTAAATTGACACACGACATGTATAGAAAATGGAAGTGTGGTGAGCTTAAGCTTTGTTTTGATGCCCGTCCGCTGGAGGACAAAAAAAGCAAAAAAAGTATAATAGCGGTTGTTTTCAGATCGTGTGTGTGTTGTCGTGCGTGTAAGGCAGTAAGTAGCCGTTCGTTGGGTTTTGTTTGGTGGGTGCGCTATAGAGCAAGTCCCATACTACCCGGGGAGCTGTTTCGTCCGGATGGCTATCTCCACCGCACCTGATCCCCAGCTGGGGGTTGTTGGCTGGGAAGCGGGGGATCAGGTCGGGTCGACATACTCACGCGTCCGTAGGCTATATAGGCGGCTTGCGCCGCCGTAGCCCCGGTGACCGTCGGGCCGGAGGGCGTGCCAGCTAGCGCTGGGTTTGGAGTTAAATTGACACACGACATGTATAGAAAATAGAAGTGTGGTGAGCTTAACCTTTGTTTTGATACCCGTCCGCTGGAGGACAAAAAAAGCAAAAAGAGTACAATAGCGGTTGTTTCCGGATCGTGTGTGTGCTGTCGTGCGTGTAAGGCAGTAAGTAGCCGTTCGTTGGGTTTTGTTTGGTGGGTGCGCTATAGAGCAAGTCCCACACTACCCGGGGAGCTGTTTCGTCCGGGTGGCTATCTCCACCGCACCTGATCCCCAGCTGGGGGTTGTTGGCTGGGAAGGGGGGGATCAGGTCGGGTCGACATACTCACGCGTCCGTAGGCTATATAGGCGGCTTGCGCCGCCGTAGCCCCGGTGGCCGTCGGGCCGGAGGGCGTGCCAGCTAGCGCTGGGTTTGGAGTTAAATTGACACACGACATGTATAGAAAATGGAAGTGTGGTGAGCTTAAGCTTTGTTTTGATGCCCGTCCGCTGGAGGACAAAAAAAGCAAAAAAAGTACAATAGCGGTTGTTTCCGGATCGTGTGTGTGCTGTCGTGCGTGTAAGGCAGTAAGTAGCCAATCGTTGGGTTTTGTTTGGTGGGTGCGCTATAGAGCAAGTCCCACACTACCCGGGGAGCTGTTTCGTCCGGGTGGCTATCTCCACCGCACCTGATCCCCAGCTGGGGGTTGTTGGCTGGGAAGGGGGGGATCAGGTCGGGTCGACATACTCACGCGTCCGTAGGCTATATAGGCGGCTTGCGCCGCCGTAGCCCCGGTGGCCGTCGGGCCGGAGGGCGTGCCAGCTAGCGCTGGGTTTGGAGTTAAATTGACACACGACATGTATAGAAAATGGAAGTGTGGTGAGCTTAAGCTTTGTTTTGATGCCCGTCCGCTGGAGGACAAAAAAAGCAAAAAAAGTACAATAGCGGTTGTTTCCAGATCGTGTGTGTGCTGTCGTGCGTGTAAGGCAGTAAGTAGCCGTTCGTTGGGTTTTGTTTGGTGGGTGCGCTATAGAGCAAGTCCCACACTACCCGGGGAGCTGTTTCGTCCGGGTGGCTATCTCCACCGCACCTGATCCCCAGCTGGGGGTTGTTGGCTGGGAAGGGGGGGATCAGGTCGGGTCGACATACTCACGCGTCCGTAGGCTATATAGGCGGCTTGCGCCGCCGTAGCCCCGGTGGCCGTCGGGCCGGAGGGCGTGCCAGCTAGCGCTGGGTTTGGAGTTAAATTGACACACGACATGTATAGAAAATGGAAGTGTGGTGAGCTTAAGCTTTGTTTTGATGCCCGTCCGCTGGAGGACAAAAAAAGCAAAAAAAGTACAATAGCGGTTGTTTCCAGATCGTGTGTGTGCTGTCGTGCGTGTAAGGCAGTAAGTAGCCAATCGTTGGGTTTTGTTTGGTGGGTGCGCTATAGAGCAAGTCCCACACTACCCGGGGAGCTGTTTCGTCCGGGTGGCTATCTCCACCGCACCTGATCCCCAGCTGGGGGTTGTTGGCTGGGAAGGGGGGGATCAGGTCGGGTCGACATACTCACGCGTCCGTAGGCTATATAGGCGGCTTGCGCCGCCGTAGCCCCGGTGGCCGTCGGGCCGGAGGGCGTGCCAGCTAGCGCTGGGTTTGGAGTTAAATTGACACACGACATGTATAGAAAATGGAAGTGTGGTGAGCTTAAGCTTTGTTTTGATGCCCGTCCGCTGGAGGACAAAAAAAGCAAAAAAAGTACAATAGCGGTTGTTTCCAGATCGTGTGTGTGCTGTCGTGCGTGTAAGGCAGTAAGTAGCCAATCGTTGGGTTTTGTTTGGTGGGTGCGCTATAGAGCAAGTCCCACACTACCCGGGGAGCTGTTTCGTCCGGGTGGCTATCTCCACCGCACCTGATCCCCAGCTGGGGGTTGTTGGCTGGGAAGGGGGGGATCAGGTCGGGTCGACATACTCACGCGTCCGTAGGCTATATAGGCGGCTTGCGCCGCCGTAGCCCCGGTGGCCGTCGGGCCGGAGGGCGTGCCAGCTAGCGCTGGGTTTGGAGTTAAATTGACACACGACATGTATAGAAAATGGAAGTGTGGTGAGCTTAAGCTTTGTTTTGATGCCCGTCCGCTGGAGGACAAAAAAAGCAAAAAAAGTACAATAGCGGTTGTTTCCAGATCGTGTGTGTGCTGTCGTGCGTGTAAGGCAGTAAGTAGCCAATCGTTGGGTTTTGTTTGGTGGGTGCGCTATAGAGCAAGTCCCACACTACCCGGGGAGCTGTTTCGTCCGGGTGGCTATCTCCACCGCACCTGATCCCCAGCTGGGGGTTGTTGGCTGGGAAGGGGGGGATCAGGTCGGGTCGACATACTCACGCGTCCGTAGGCTATATAGGCGGCTTGCGCCGCCGTAGCCCCGGTGGCCGTCGGGCCGGAGGGCGTGCCAGCTAGCGCTGGGTTTGGAGTTAAATTGACACACGACATGTATAGAAAATGGAAGTGTGGTGAGCTTAAGCTTTGTTTTGATGCCCGTCCGCTGGAGGACAAAAAAAGCAAAAAAAGTACAATAGCGGTTGTTTCCAGATCGTGTGTGTGCTGTCGTGCGTGTAAGGCAGTAAGTAGCCAATCGTTGGGTTTTGTTTGGTGGGTGCGCTATAGAGCAAGTCCCACACTACCCGGGGAGCTGTTTCGTCCGGGTGGCTATCTCCACCGCACCTGATCCCCAGCTGGGGGTTGTTGGCTGGGAAGGGGGGGATCAGGTCGGGTCGACATACTCACGCGTCCGTAGGCTATATAGGCGGCTTGCGCCGCCGTAGCCCCGGTGGCCGTCGGGCCGGAGGGCGTGCCAGCTAGCGCTGGGTTTGGAGTTAAATTGACACACGACATGTATAGAAAATGGAAGTGTGGTGAGCTTAAGCTTTGTTTTGATGCCCGTCCGCTGGAGGACAAAAAAAGCAAAAAAAGTACAATAGCGGTTGTTTCCGGATCGTGTGTGTGCTGTCGTGCGTGTAAGGCAGTAAGTAGCCAATCGTTGGGTTTTGTTTGGTGGGTGCGCTATAGAGCAAGTCCCACACTACCCGGGGAGCTGTTTCGTCCGGGTGGCTATCTCCACCGCACCTGATCCCCAGCTGGGGGTTGTTGGCTGGGAAGGGGGGGATCAGGTCGGGTCGACATACTCACGCGTCCGTAGGCTATATAGGCGGCTTGCGCCGCCGTAGCCCCGGTGGCCGTCGGGCCGGAGGGCGTGCCAGCTAGCGCTGGGTTTGGAGTTAAATTGACACACGACATGTATAGAAAATGGAAGTGTGGTGAGCTTAAGCTTTGTTTTGATGCCCGTCCGCTGGAGGACAAAAAAAGCAAAAAAAGTACAATAGCGGTTGTTTCCAGATCGTGTGTGTGCTGTCGTGCGTGTAAGGCAGTAAGTAGCCAGTCGTTGGGTTTTGTTTGGTGGGTGCGCTATAGAGCAAGTCCCACACTACCCGGGGAGCTGTTTCGTCCGGGTGGCTATCTCCACCGCACCTGATCCCCAGCTGGGGGTTGTTGGCTGGGAAGGGGGGGATCAGGTCGGGTCGACATACTCACGCGTCCGTAGGCTATATAGGCGGCTTGCGCCGCCGTAGCCCCGGTGGCCGTCGGGCCGGAGGGCGTGCCAGCTAGCGCTGGGTTTGGAGTTAAATTGACACACGACATGTATAGAAAATGGAAGTGTGGTGAGCTTAAGCTTTGTTTTGATGCCCGTCCGCTGGAGGACAAAAAAAGCAAAAAAAGTACAATAGCGGTTGTTTCCAGATCGTGTGTGTGCTGTCGTGCGTGTAAGGCAGTAAGTAGCCAGTCGTTGGGTTTTGTTTGGTGGGTGCGCTATAGAGCAAGTCCCACACTACCCGGGGAGCTGTTTCGTCCGGGTGGCTATCTCCACCGCACCTGATCCCCAGCTGGGGGTTGTTGGCTGGGAAGGGGGGGATCAGGTCGGGTCGACATACTCACGCGTCCGTAGGCTATATAGGCGGCTTGCGCCGCCGTAGCCCCGGTGGCCGTCGGGCCGGAGGGCGTGCCAGCTAGCGCTGGGTTTGGAGTTAAATTGACACACGACATGTATAGAAAATGGAAGTGTGGTGAGCTTAAGCTTTGTTTTGATGCCCGTCCGCTGGAGGACAAAAAAAGCAAAAAAGTACAATAGCGGTTGTTTCCAGGATCGTGTGTGTGCTGTCGTGCGTGTAAGGCAGTAAGTAGCCAGTCGTTGGGTTTTGTTTGGTGGGTGCGCTATAGAGCAAGTCCCACACTACCCGGGGAGCTGTTTCGTCCGGGTGGCTATCTCCACCGCACCTGATCCCCAGCTGGGGGTTGTTGGCTGGGAAGGGGGGGATCAGGTCGGGTCGACATACTCACGCGTCCGTAGGCTATATAGGCGGCTTGCGCCGCCGTAGCCCCGGTGGCCGTCGGGCCGGAGGGCGTGCCAGCTAGCGCTGGGTTTGGAGTTAAATTGACACACGACATGTATAGAAAATGGAAGTGTGGTGAGCTTAAGCTTTGTTTTGATGCCCGTCCGCTGGAGGACAAAAAAAGCAAAAAAAGTACAATAGCGGTTGTTTCCAGATCGTGTGTGTGCTGTCGTGCGTGTAAGGCAGTAAGTAGCCAATCGTTGGGTTTTGTTTGGTGGGTGCGCTATAGAGCAAGTCCCACACTACCCGGGGAGCTGTTTCGTCCGGGTGGCTATCTCCACCGCACCTGATCCCCAGCTGGGGGTTGTTGGCTGGGAAGGGGGGGATCAGGTCGGGTCGACATACTCACGCGTCCGTAGGCTATATAGGCGGCTTGCGCCGCCGTAGCCCCGGTGGCCGTCGGGCCGGAGGGCGTGCCAGCTAGCGCTGGGTTTGGAGTTAAATTGACACACGACATGTATAGAAAATGGAAGTGTGGTGAGCTTAAGCTTTGTTTTGATGCCCGTCCGCTGGAGGACAAAAAAAGCAAAAAAAGTACAATAGCGGTTGTTTCCAGATCGTGTGTGTGCTGTCGTGCGTGTAAGGCAGTAAGTAGCCAATCGTTGGGTTTTGTTTGGTGGGTGCGCTATAGAGCAAGTCCCACACTACCCGGGGAGCTGTTTCGTCCGGGTGGCTATCTCCACCGCACCTGATCCCCAGCTGGGGGTTGTTGGCTGGGAAGGGGGGGATCAGGTCGGGTCGACATACTCACGCGTCCGTAGGCTATATAGGCGGCTTGCGCCGCCGTAGCCCCGGTGGCCGTCGGGCCGGAGGGCGTGCCAGCTAGCGCTGGGTTTGGAGTTAAATTGACACACGACATGTATAGAAAATGGAAGTGTGGTGAGCTTAAGCTTTGTTTTGATGCCCGTCCGCTGGAGGACAAAAAAAGCAAAAAAAGTACAATAGCGGTTGTTTCCAGATCGTGTGTGTGCTGTCGTGCGTGTAAGGCAGTAAGTAGCCAATCGTTGGGTTTTGTTTGGTGGGTGCGCTATAGAGCAAGTCCCACACTACCCGGGGAGCTGTTTCGTCCGGGTGGCTATCTCCACCGCACCTGATCCCCAGCTGGGGGTTGTTGGCTGGGAAGGGGGGGATCAGGTCGGGTCGACATACTCACGCGTCCGTAGGCTATATAGGCGGCTTGCGCCGCCGTAGCCCCGGTGGCCGTCGGGCCGGAGGGCGTGCCAGCTAGCGCTGGGTTTGGAGTTAAATTGACACACGACATGTATAGAAAATGGAAGTGTGGTGAGCTTAAGCTTTGTTTTGATGCCCGTCCGCTGGAGGACAAAAAAAGCAAAAAAAGTACAATAGCGGTTGTTTCCAGGATCGTGTGTGTGCTGTCGTGCGTGTAAGGCAGTAAGTAGCCAATCGTTGGGTTTTGTTTGGTGGGTGCGCTATAGAGCAAGTCCCACACTACCCGGGGAGCTGTTTCGTCCGGGTGGCTATCTCCACCGCACCTGATCCCCAGCTGGGGGTTGTTGGCTGGGAAGGGGGGGATCAGGTCGGGTCGACATACTCACGCGTCCGTAGGCTATATAGGCGGCTTGCGCCGCCGTAGCCCCGGTGGCCGTCGGGCCGGAGGGCGTGCCAGCTAGCGCTGGGTTTGGAGTTAAATTGACACACGACATGTATAGAAAATGGAAGTGTGGTGAGCTTAAGCTTTGTTTTGATGCCCGTCCGCTGGAGGACAAAAAAAGCAAAAAAAGTACAATAGCGGTTGTTTCCAGGATCGTGTGTGTGCTGTCGTGCGTGTAAGGCAGTAAGTAGCCAATCGTTGGGTTTTGTTTGGTGGGTGCGCTATAGAGCAAGTCCCACACTACCCGGGGAGCTGTTTCGTCCGGGTGGCTATCTCCACCGCACCTGATCCCCAGCTGGGGGTTGTTGGCTGGGAAGGGGGGGATCAGGTCGGGTCGACATACTCACGCGTCCGTAGGCTATATAGGCGGCTTGCGCCGCCGTAGCCCCGGTGGCCGTCGGGCCGGAGGGCGTGCCAGCTAGCGCTGGGTTTGGAGTTAAATTGACACACGACATGTATAGAAAATGGAAGTGTGGTGAGCTTAAGCTTTGTTTTGATGCCCGTCCGCTGGAGGACAAAAAAAGCAAAAAAAGTACAATAGCGGTTGTTTCCAGATCGTGTGTGTGCTGTCGTGCGTGTAAGGCAGTAAGTAGCCAATCGTTGGGTTTTGTTTGGTGGGTGCGCTATAGAGCAAGTCCCACACTACCCGGGGAGCTGTTTCGTCCGGGTGGCTATCTCCACCGCACCTGATCCCCAGCTGGGGGTTGTTGGCTGGGAAGGGGGGGATCAGGTCGGGTCGACATACTCACGCGTCCGTAGGCTATATAGGCGGCTTGCGCCGCCGTAGCCCCGGTGGCCGTCGGGCCGGAGGGCGTGCCAGCTAGCGCTGGGTTTGGAGTTAAATTGACACACGACATGTATAGAAAATGGAAGTGTGGTGAGCTTAAGCTTTGTTTTGATGCCCGTCCGCTGGAGGACAAAAAAAGCAAAAAAAGTACAATAGCGGTTGTTTCCAGATCGTGTGTGTGCTGTCGTGCGTGTAAGGCAGTAAGTAGCCAATCGTTGGGTTTTGTTTGGTGGGTGCGCTATAGAGCAAGTCCCACACTACCCGGGGAGCTGTTTCGTCCGGGTGGCTATCTCCACCGCACCTGATCCCCAGCTGGGGGTTGTTGGCTGGGAAGGGGGGGATCAGGTCGGGTCGACATACTCACGCGTCCGTAGGCTATATAGGCGGCTTGCGCCGCCGTAGCCCCGGTGGCCGTCGGGCCGGAGGGCGTGCCAGCTAGCGCTGGGTTTGGAGTTAAATTGACACACGACATGTATAGAAAATGGAAGTGTGGTGAGCTTAAGCTTTGTTTTGATGCCCGTCCGCTGGAGGACAAAAAAAGCAAAAAAAGTACAATAGCGGTTGTTTCCAGATCGTGTGTGTGCTGTCGTGCGTGTAAGGCAGTAAGTAGCCAATCGTTGGGTTTTGTTTGGTGGGTGCGCTATAGAGCAAGTCCCACACTACCCGGGGAGCTGTTTCGTCCGGGTGGCTATCTCCACCGCACCTGATCCCCAGCTGGGGGTTGTTGGCTGGGAAGGGGGGGATCAGGTCGGGTCGACATACTCACGCGTCCGTAGGCTATATAGGCGGCTTGCGCCGCCGTAGCCCCGGTGGCCGTCGGGCCGGAGGGCGTGCCAGCTAGCGCTGGGTTTGGAGTTAAATTGACACACGACATGTATAGAAAATGGAAGTGTGGTGAGCTTAAGCTTTGTTTTGATGCCCGTCCGCTGGAGGACAAAAAAAGCAAAAAAAGTACAATAGCGGTTGTTTCCAGATCGTGTGTGTGCTGTCGTGCGTGTAAGGCAGTAAGTAGCCAATCGTTGGGTTTTGTTTGGTGGGTGCGCTATAGAGCAAGTCCCACACTACCCGGGGAGCTGTTTCGTCCGGGTGGCTATCTCCACCGCACCTGATCCCCAGCTGGGGGTTGTTGGCTGGGAAGGGGGGGATCAGGTCGGGTCGACATACTCACGCGTCCGTAGGCTATATAGGCGGCTTGCGCCGCCGTAGCCCCGGTGGCCGTCGGGCCGGAGGGCGTGCCAGCTAGCGCTGGGTTTGGAGTTAAATTGACACACGACATGTATAGAAAATGGAAGTGTGGTGAGCTTAAGCTTTGTTTTGATGCCCGTCCGCTGGAGGACAAAAAAAGCAAAAAAAGTACAATAGCGGTTGTTTCCAGATCGTGTGTGTGCTGTCGTGCGTGTAAGGCAGTAAGTAGCCAATCGTTGGGTTTTGTTTGGTGGGTGCGCTATAGAGCAAGTCCCACACTACCCGGGGAGCTGTTTCGTCCGGGTGGCTATCTCCACCGCACCTGATCCCCAGCTGGGGGTTGTTGGCTGGGAAGGGGGGGATCAGGTCGGGTCGACATACTCACGCGTCCGTAGGCTATATAGGCGGCTTGCGCCGCCGTAGCCCCGGTGGCCGTCGGGCCGGAGGGCGTGCCAGCTAGCGCTGGGTTTGGAGTTAAATTGACACACGACATGTATAGAAAATGGAAGTGTGGTGAGCTTAAGCTTTGTTTTGATGCCCGTCCGCTGGAGGACAAAAAAAGCAAAAAAAGTACAATAGCGGTTGTTTCCAGATCGTGTGTGTGCTGTCGTGCGTGTAAGGCAGTAAGTAGCCAATCGTTGGGTTTTGTTTGGTGGGTGCGCTATAGAGCAAGTCCCACACTACCCGGGGAGCTGTTTCGTCCGGGTGGCTATCTCCACCGCACCTGATCCCCAGCTGGGGGTTGTTGGCTGGGAAGGGGGGGATCAGGTCGGGTCGACATACTCACGCGTCCGTAGGCTATATAGGCGGCTTGCGCCGCCGTAGCCCCGGTGGCCGTCGGGCCGGAGGGCGTGCCAGCTAGCGCTGGGTTTGGAGTTAAATTGACACACGACATGTATAGAAAATGGAAGTGTGGTGAGCTTAAGCTTTGTTTTGATGCCCGTCCGCTGGAGGACAAAAAAAGCAAAAAAAGTACAATAGCGGTTGTTTCCAGATCGTGTGTGTGCTGTCGTGCGTGTAAGGCAGTAAGTAGCCAATCGTTGGGTTTTGTTTGGTGGGTGCGCTATAGAGCAAGTCCCACACTACCCGGGGAGCTGTTTCGTCCGGGTGGCTATCTCCACCGCACCTGATCCCCAGCTGGGGGTTGTTGGCTGGGAAGGGGGGGATCAGGTCGGGTCGACATACTCACGCGTCCGTAGGCTATATAGGCGGCTTGCGCCGCCGTAGCCCCGGTGGCCGTCGGGCCGGAGGGCGTGCCAGCTAGCGCTGGGTTTGGAGTTAAATTGACACACGACATGTATAGAAAATGGAAGTGTGGTGAGCTTAAGCTTTGTTTTGATGCCCGTCCGCTGGAGGACAAAAAAAGCAAAAAAAGTACAATAGCGGTTGTTTCCGGATCGTGTGTGTGCTGTCGTGCGTGTAAGGCAGTAAGTAGCCAATCGTTGGGTTTTGTTTGGTGGGTGCGCTATAGAGCAAGTCCCACACTACCCGGGGAGCTGTTTCGTCCGGGTGGCTATCTCCACCGCACCTGATCCCCAGCTGGGGGTTGTTGGCTGGGAAGGGGGGGATCAGGTCGGGTCGACATACTCACGCGTCCGTAGGCTATATAGGCGGCTTGCGCCGCCGTAGCCCCGGTGGCCGTCGGGCCGGAGGGCGTGCCAGCTAGCGCTGGGTTTGGAGTTAAATTGACACACGACATGTATAGAAAATGGAAGTGTGGTGAGCTTAAGCTTTGTTTTGATGCCCGTCCGCTGGAGGACAAAAAAAGCAAAAAAAGTACAATAGCGGTTGTTTCCAGATCGTGTGTGTGCTGTCGTGCGTGTAAGGCAGTAAGTAGCCAATCGTTGGGTTTTGTTTGGTGGGTGCGCTATAGAGCAAGTCCCACACTACCCGGGGAGCTGTTTCGTCCGGGTGGCTATCTCCACCGCACCTGATCCCCAGCTGGGGGTTGTTGGCTGGGAAGGGGGGGATCAGGTCGGGTCGACATACTCACGCGTCCGTAGGCTATATAGGCGGCTTGCGCCGCCGTAGCCCCGGTGGCCGTCGGGCCGGAGGGCGTGCCAGCTAGCGCTGGGTTTGGAGTTAAATTGACACACGACATGTATAGAAAATGGAAGTGTGGTGAGCTTAAGCTTTGTTTTGATGCCCGTCCGCTGGAGGACAAAAAAAGCAAAAAAAGTACAATAGCGGTTGTTTCCGGATCGTGTGTGTG